>JASDQU010103798.1:136651-149547 GCA_032191745.1 Picea mariana | reverse complement strand
TTCTACAAAGTTTATATAGAAACAATAGATAATAATCAAGATCCAAAAGAAATGGATTTGAAAACCTCCTCATCTATGTTTAGTTTCTTGTTTCAAATAATCAAGGAGAAGATCCAATCTAATCTCCAATTCGAATTGATGAGGTGGTTTGTCAACTGATGTCCATGAGATTTTTTAGGAAAACAAATATGGTAAATTCCTGAAAAATAGGGTCCAACAATCAATTTGAATCTCTTAAATGGTAATAGCTGTACAAAAACCGAGAGAGGTTTTTGTGAAGGGGCATGTTCCCAACAAAAAAGTCTTTTTGTTTCATTAAATTCATCTCCAGCTGTTCTGCAACCTCTCTTGAAGAAGAAGACTAAAACAGGAAAAAATAACAGAGTATTTCCTGTAGCTTATCCGAAAATTAGCCCTCAAAGATCAATTCGAATATCTTAAATGGTGATAGCTGTGTAAAAAATGAGAGAGGTTTTTGTGAAGGGGAATGTTCCCAACAAAAAAATCTTTTGGTTTCATCAAAATAATCTCCTTTTGTTCTGCAACCTCTCTCTTGAAGAAGACTAAAACAGGAAAAAATAACAGAGTATTTCCTGTAGCTTATCAGAAAATTAGCCCTCAAAGATCAATTCGAATATCTTAAATGGTGATAGCTGTGTAAAAACTGAGAGAGGTTTTTGTGAAGGGCCATATTCCCAACAAAAACCTCTTTTGGTTTCATCAAATTCCTCTCCATCTATTCTGTAACCTCTCTTGAAGATAAAGACTATAACAGGTAAAAAGTAGAGTATTTCCTGTAGTTTTTCTGGTTCTTCTTTTAATGATTCTTTATGTATTGGGGACATTCTTGTATTTTGTTTGCTATATAATTTTGCATCTTTAGAATGGTATTCTATCACTATGACATCTTCTCTTTTGATTGAAGAATCGAACATGGCTTTGGGCCTTAGCTTGTACTTGTTGGTGACTCTTGTAGATTTCCTCTTAGGTTCTTGAGGCACAGGCACACATTTCTCCTTTTTTCCTTTAACAAAAACATTCTTCTTTAATCTCAAACTAGCATGTGCTCTGCTTCCTCCATAAAATCTTTCACTCCAGCTGTTGCCTGGATATGTTGATTTAGATTGATCAAATCCTTCGATGAAATTTTCAATGTTTAACTGTTGGATTTGTATGTTGAATTGCTGGGGTCTATTGTTGGCTAGAAGGTTAATTCTATAAGGTGTCCCGTAGCTATTCTTTGAGCTTGAAGTTGCTGATTATATGCCTAAAAATATGACATTACCCCTCAAGAGCTGCCTTGATAAATTCTAAAAAGCCACCTTGGCAGACATGCAGTTTTTTGGCTTGAAATAGGAGATTTTCTTGATTTCTTTCACCTTGCTGCCAGCCTGAAAAACTGAAACAGATCATGAAACAGATCTCCAAAGATTAACAATTTAAAATTGTAAGCAACCAAATCATCCAGAAATCATAAAATTTCAATCAGCATCGATACAGTGAAGATGACCCAATCAGTGAAGAATATGAATGCCCAAGCAGAGATGTAAAGTCAGCTCTACACAGTGCAGCTCCACCATAGTCAGCTTCTCTTGGCACATAATCCTTATTGATCTCATCAAGGTAAATCTGCTCTCTTATTCCCTGACAGTGTAAATATTCAAACCCTGGATCCACACCACGTTAATCAAAATTCGATACCAGCCCCTTTCTTACAGGAAATGGATCTGAAGGTGGTAGAGCCTGCCTCTGATACACAGAGACATAAGGATCTGATGCTTGCAAAGCATAAGCATCAACATACGATGCACGCTGAGGCAATACTGTGACAGGTCGATATAATGGAACTTGAGGAACCTGATTAAAAAATGGTACACGTCTGGGCTCTCTTGGCTGGATGAAATCTATGCCAATAAAAAAATTCACATGGATCCTTGCAAGTTGACCATACTACATCCAACCCACAACCCACACGGCCTTTGTACGGGCCATCTCCACAACAGGCCGAAACCGTCTCAGTGAAACCTAAGGCCTTTCCATTGTTGATTATGTTGAGGATGAAATTGTAGTTATTCACATAGATGAAAACTCCTCCCTTCAGATTTTTGTTAAGATGAGTAACAATTTTCTATAGTCTGGAACTGAATTTCTGAAACAACCCATGGAAATCTGATCTCATTCGCCTTTTCACATGCTCATCCCTAAAAATTTGATCCCGGGACTGAACCCCAGCGGTGAAATGCCAAACACAACGAATTTCTTACCGCCAGTCTCGTACAACTTCAGGAAGTAGTTTTCATAAGCTTTCCACAGTGACTCCACAATCAATCGAGGGCGAACTATCACTAGTAGTCTTGACATGTAGAGCATAAGGGTGCCTTCAAGGATTGGGCTTATCGATTTTGCTAATATTGATATGTGTTTTAGGGTTTAAAGATTGCAAGAGCCAACTCCAAGGCTTCTGTAAATAGCACCCTCGGGTTCCGAATTTTCCACCTGCAATCTGTTAGTGTATAACATTCCTCTGAGCAAATACCTGCGCCTAAATTCAGCAAATAAGACAGGTATAATATAATGATCATTGAGAATTGGGCGATTTTAAAATGAGACCTTTGTGGGTACAAAGCAATCAGATTATGAAATGGTTTGAATCATTAAATGATTCCAAGCTATTGTGGACACATGCGAACTTTCAGACCACGATTCATGTCATCATAATGAAATCTAAATGACAGGCGCGTATCAAGGCATGATTATTTTGGCGCTACGGGAATAGCCTTATTCCCGTAGCGCTATTAATGACTTAGCAAAATTTGAATTTATGAAGTTCAAATAGGCATGTAAGGTGACACCTCGTTTAAAACCATGTCTTTCAATTTCAAACTTGAATAAACTATTCAAAATACTGAAATGCAAACCAGAAGACACTAAAAACAAAGATCGAAATCAACTAGAAACATAAATTGAAGTGTAGGTAAGAAGGGTTTAGAATAAGGGTTTCTCTCTAAACCAAGACAAAGTTAGAGACTAACATTGGCTCCTTCTAGGGATGATGTTCTCCCTGTGGGACATCAAGGAGTTGCAGACCAATGTGCCTTATCATTTCTTCTCATCTGTGCAATCCTGACCCTGCAAATCTTCCGCTTTGCAGATATCCACAACTTTTGTGTTGTGCCTAGTCTATTGGGTTATGGGGTCAGCCAATATCATTCAAATCTCTCCCAAACTTCTGCAACTCTGCTCCTCATTTGAAGCCAAAACTACCCCTGTCAATAGTGCTTTATATGCATTGGGCATGGAGTCTTTATTTAAAAACCGAAACCAAATTTTCTGCTGCAAACCAACAGGCTGAAAAGAATCTCATACTTGATGGCGAGCTTATTCTTCTATCTATTCCTACTTCTAACTAATAAAAACTGGCTCATTATGCGACATCATAAATCCAATGAAACCATGACATCATCAAACTATTTACTAAATCTCTTTCAACACATATAGAAATCAGAGAAGAATTCATATTTTGCAGCAGAATTTCAACTTGCAGCATATACTTACAATCATCATCTGCTTTAATTCAAAAAATAACAAGACTGAAATCTTCTGAGAAATCTGATTCCATATAAATGGCTACCGGATCATAGAAGAAAGAAATAGATGAACAAATGAACATGTTTACCTCTGCTTGCAGCTCAAACTTTACTTCCCCTTTTGATAGATGGCTGCCATAAACTGGTTCTGACTGTACATGACAAATGGGTAGAATATTCTCATAAACCTATTGATCAGATCTAACATTGCCATCTGCTACCTCATAAATCTGTTCTTGATGAGAAGTTTCTTGATTTTCCTCTTCAATCACATGTGACAACATGTCATAGAAATCTTCTTGAAGGAGTTGAGGAAAAACCTCTTCTTCAACTATTGCTTTATCCAGATCTAAGACAACAAGTGCATTAGAAACAAAAACTAATGCATCTTCAACTATGCAGTCATCTTTCCTTTTATCAATTAGATCTAGAAAATCTTCCTCAACAACATGATTTTCATCCTTGCGATCCGAAGAAACATTTTCTTTCTACTGAATATGCTTATCAAATTCGTCACAACAATTTTCAAAGAGACTTTCAGCTGAGAAAACTTCTTTACAAAATATATTGAAAGCAATATGAAAACATGCCAATGAGTTAATACTTGAAGCTGGAAGTGATCTGCACCAGTCAAGGGCTACTTCCTTCAACGAGTATCTTAAAAGCTTGATCTTGACATCCTCATGCACAATCCGACGTTCATGAATAAACTCATGAAAATATAGCAGATGATCAACCAAAACCTCCGAATCTTCGCCTTTAAACGTAGGAATGATACCTTCCCATTCATCTCTGCTAAGAATTGGGTTTGGAAAACCAATGACATCTGAAAAATCACAAAAAGAAAACCTTTGAGCCATAATGGCTTCCATGCTTGGATCCAGTGGAGTCGCCTATTAATCTTTAGACAGTGGAGTCGCCATGTTGAAAGATCTGCAGTCATGTATCTGTCCCCTTCCTATTCACCATCAAGAAGCGGATCTGATCGTTGTCGTTCTCCCAGGGAAGACATCTTCATTGCTTCGTCCCCGGCAGCGGCGCCAAAAATGTTAGTCCCTAAAGTTGCACTCGACTGCTAAGGGCAAGCTAGGGCATCATTGATTTTATTGCAAAGTTTTTTGAGGGTTTTATGATTTGGTTTTTGTATAATGGTTAAAAACTAGGTCAAGTTTACAACATGGCATGAAAATCAAGGTTAAAACATTGCATATCCCATTGGTTGAATAATAGGTAGGTACATAGATGGAGTAAATCAATTCAAGAAAAAAAAAAGTGAAGTCTTCAATTTGTCAACTTCACAAAAGCTTAGTCTCAATATATTATAAAGAAACATGAGTATTAGCTTGAAATCATTACTTGAAAATTATCTCTACAGCAAAATCTTCACTGCATAAATTAACATTCAAGAGCCAAAAAGCATTGCAATTTGAATAATAAATTCAAGCATGAAGAATGAAATAACAGAGTATAAAAAGAAGGTCTAACCATCCACATGCCTTTGCTATTAAGTGTCAATTGAACATAAATTCCTTTTACAATAATCTCCACAAAAGTTTCTCTGGATCTCCAATTCCACCCCCCCCCACTTTCTTTCCTCTCATTCTACAGAGTTTATATAGAAACAATAGATAATAATCAAGATCCAAAAGAAATGGATCTGAAAACCTCCTCATCTATGTTTAGTTTCTTGTTTCAAATAATCAAGGAGAAGATCTAATCTAATCTCCAATTCGAATTGATGAGGTGGCTTGTCAACTGTTGTCCATGAGATTTTTCAGGAAAACAAATCTGGTAAATTCCTGAAAAATAGGGTCCAACAATCAATTCGAATCTCTTAAATGGTAATAGTTGTGAAAAACCTGAGAGAGGTTTTTGTGAAGGCGCATGTTCCCAAAAAAAACATCTTTTGGTTTCATCAAATTCATCTTCAGTTGTTCTGCAACCTCTCTCTTGAAGAAGACTAAAACAGAAAGAAATAACATAGTATTTCCTGTAGCTTATCAAAAAATTAGCCCTCAAAGATCAA
Organism: Picea mariana; assembly: GCA_032191745.1. Taxonomy (NCBI): domain Eukaryota; kingdom Viridiplantae; phylum Streptophyta; class Pinopsida; order Pinales; family Pinaceae; genus Picea; species Picea mariana. Next base: position 143,934 of record JASDQU010103798.1, on the reverse strand, counting down.
TTCGAATATCTTAAATGGTGATAGATGTGTAAAAAATGATATAGGTTTTTGTGAAGGGGCATGTTCCCAACAAAAACCTCTTTTTGTTTCATCAAATTCCTCTCCATCTGTTCTGTAACCTCTCTTGAAGATAAAGACTATAACAGGTAAAAAACAAAGTATTTCCTGTAGTTTTTCTGGTTCTTCTTTTAATGATTCTTTATGTATTGGGGACATTCTTGTATTTCATTTGCTATCTGATTTTGCATCTTTACAATGGTATTCTATCACTATGACATCTTCTCTTTTGATTGAAGAACCGAACATGGCTTTGGGCCTTAGCTTGTACTTGTTGGTGACTCTTGTAGATTTCCTCCTAGGTTCTTGAGGCACATGCACACATTTCTCCTTTTTCCCTTTAACAACAACATTCTTCTTTAATCTCAAACTGGCATGTGCTCTGCTTCCTCCATAAAATCTGTCACTTGAGTTGTTGCCTGGATATGTTGATTTAGATTGATCAAATCCTTCGATGAAATTTTCAATGTTTAACTGTTGGATTTGTATGTTGAATTGTTGGGGTATATTGTTGGCTAGAAGGTTACTGCTGTCAGGTGTTCTGTAGCTATTCTTTGAACTTGAAGTTTCTGATTATATGCCTGAAAATCTGACATTACCCCTCAAGAGCTGCCTTGATAAAGTCTAAAAAGCCACCTTGGCAGACATGCAGTTTTTTGGCTTGAAATAGGAGATTTGCTTGATTTCTTTCACCTTGCTGCCAGCCTGAAAAACTGAAACAGATCATGAAGCAGATCTCCAAAGATTAACAATTTAAAATGGTAAGAAACCAAATCATCTAGAAATCATAAAATTTCAATCAGCATCGATACAGTCAAGATGACCCAATCAGTGAAGAATATGAATGCCCAGACAGAGATGTAAAGTCAGCTCTACACAGTGCAGCTCCACCATAGTCAGCTTCTCTTGGCACATAATCCCTATTGATCTCATCAAGGTAAATCTGATCTCTTATTCCCTGACAGTGTAAATATTCAAACACTGGATCCACACCACGTTAATCAAAATTCGATACCAGCCCCTTTCTTACAGGAAATGGATATGAAGGTGGTAGAGCCTGCCTTGCAAAGCATAAGCAAAGCATAAGCATCAACATACGGTGCACGCTGAGGTAATACTGTGACAGGTCTATATAATGGAACTTGAGGAACCTGATTAACAAATGGTACACGTCTGCACTCTCTTGGTTGGATGAAATCTATCCCAATAAACAAATTCATGTGGATCCTTGCAAGTTGACCATCCTACATCCAACCCACAACCCACATGGCCATTGTACGGGCCATCTCCACAACACGCCGAAACCGTCTCAGTGAAAACTAAGGCCTTTCCATTGTTGATTATGTTGAGGATGAAATTGTAGTTATTCACATAGATGAAAACTCCTCCCTTCAGATTTTTGTTAAGATGAGTAACAATTTTCTGTAGTCTGGAACTGAATTGTTGAAACAACCCATGGCAATCTGATCTCATTCGCCTTTTCACATGCTCATCCCTAAAAATCTCATCCCGGGACTGCACCCCAGTGGTGAAATGCCAAACACAACGAATTTCTTACCGCCAGTCTCGTACAACTTCAGGAAGTAGTTTTCATAAGCTTTCCATAGTGACTCCATAATCAATTGAGGGCCAACTGTCACTAGTGGTCTTGACGTGTAGAGCATAAGGGTGCCTTCAAGGATTGGGCTTAACGATTTTGCTAATATTGATATGTGTTTTAGGGTTTAAAGATTGCATGAGCCAACTCCAAGGCTTCTGTAACTAGCACCCTCGGGTTCCGAATTTGCCACTTGCAATCTATTAGTGTATAACATTCCTCTGAGCAAATACCTGCGCCTAAATTTAGCAAATCACACAGGTATAATATAATGATCATTGAGAATTGGGCGATTTTAAAATGAGACCTTTGTGGGTACAAAGAAATCGGATTATGAAATGGTTTGAATCAGTAAATGATTCCAAGCTATTGTGGACACATGGGAACTTTCAGACCACGATTCGTGTCATCATAACGAAATCTGAATGACAGGCGTGTATCAAGGCATGATTATTTTGGCGCTGCGGGAATAGCCTTATTTCCGTAGTGTTATTATTGACTTAGCAAAATTTGAATTTATGAAGTGCAAATAGGTATATAAGGTGACACCTCGTTTAAAACCATGTCTTTCAATTTCAAACTTGAATAAACTATTCAAAAAACTGAAATGAAAACCATAAGAGACTAAAAACAAAGATCGAAATCAAGTAGAAACAGAAATTGAAGTGTAGGTAAGAAGGGTTTAGAATAAGGGTTTCTCACTAAACAAAGACAAAATTAGAGACTAGCATTTTCTCCTTCTGGGGATGATGTTCTCCCTGTGGGACATCAAGGAATTGCAGACGAACGTGCCTTATCATTTCTTCTCATCTGTGCAATCCTGACTCTGCAAATCTTCCGCTCTGCATATATCCACAACTTTTGTGTTGTGCCTAGTTTATTGGGTTATGGGATCAGCCAATATCATTCAAATCTGGCCCAAAATTCTGCAACTTTGCTCCTCATTTGAAGCCAAAACTACCCTTGTCAATAGTGCTTTATATGCATTGGGCATGGAGTCTTTATTTCAAAACTGATACCAAATTTTCTGCTGCAAACCAACAGGCTGAAAAGAATCTCATACTTGATGGTGAGCTTATTCTTCTATCTATTCCTACTTCTAACTAATAAAAACTGGCTCATCATGTGACATCATGCTTCCAATGAAGCCATGACATCATCAAACCATTTACTAAATCTCTTTCAACACATATAGAAATCAAAGAAGAATTCATATTTTGTAGCAGAATTTCAACTTGTAGCATATACTTACAATCATCATCTGCTTTAATTCCAAAAATAACAAGACTGAAATCTTTTGAGAAATATGATTCCATATAAATGGATACTGGATCATAGAAGAAAGAAATAGATGAACAAACGAACAGGTTTACCTCTTCTTGCAGCTCAAACTTTACTTCCCCTTATGATAGATGGCTGCCATAAACTGGTTATGACTGTACGTGACAAATGGGCAGAATATTCTCATAAACCTGTTGATCAGATCTAACATTGCCATCTGTTGCCTCATAAATCTGTTCTTGATGAGAAGTTTCTTGATTTTCCTCTTCAATCACATGTGACAACATATCATAGAAATCTTCTTGAAGGAGTTGAGGAAAAACCTCTTCTTCAACTATTGCTTTATCCGGATCTAAGACAACAAGTGCATTAGAAACAAAAACTAATGCATCTTCAACTATGCAGTCATCTTTCCTTTTATCAATTAGATTTATAAAATCATCCTCAACAACATGATTTTCATCCTTGCAATCCGAAGAAACATTTTATTTTTGCTGAATATGCTTATCAAATTCATCTCAACAATTTTCAAAGAGACTTTCAGCTGAAAAAACTTCTTTACAAAATATATTGAAAGCAATATGAAAACTTGCCAATGAGTTAATACTTGAAGCTGGAAGTGATCTGCACCAGTCAAGGGCTGCTCCCTTCAACGAGTATTTGAAAAGCTTGATCTTGACATCCTCATGCACAATCCGACGTTCATGAATAAACTCATGAAAATATAACAGAAGCTCAGCCAGAACCTCCCAATCTTCGCCTTTAAACGTAGGAATGATACCTTCCCATTCATCTCTGTTAAGAATTGGGTTTGGAAAACCAATGACATCTGAAAAATCACAAAAAACAAACCTTTGAGCTAGAATGGCTTCCATGCTTGGATCCAGTGGAGTCGCCTATTAATCTTTAGACAATGGAGTCTCCATGGTGAAAGATCTGCAATCATGTATCTGTCCCCTTCCTGTTCACCATCAAGAAGCGGATCTGATCGTTGTCGTTCTCCCAGGGAAGATATCTTCGTTGCTTCGTCCCCGGCAACGACGCCAAAAATGTTAGTCCCTAAAGTTGCACTCGACTGCTAAGGGAAAGCTAGGGCATCATTGATTTTATTGCAAAGTTTTTTTAGGGTTTTATGATTTGTTTTTTGTATAATGGTTAAAAACTAGGTCAAGTTTACAACATGGCATGAAAATCAAGGTTAAAACATTGCATATCCCATTGGCTGAATAATAGGTAGGTACATAGATAGAGTAAACCAATTCAAGAAAAAAGAAAAGTGAAGTCTTCAATTTTTCAACTGCACAAAAGTTTAGTCTCAATATATTATAAAGAAACAGGAGTATCAGCTTGAAATCATTACTTGAAAATTATCTCTACAACAAAATCTTCACTGTATAAATTAACATTCAAGAACCAAAAAGCATTGCAATTTGAATAATAAATTCAAGCATGAAGAATGAAATAACAGAGTAGAAAAAGAATGTCTAACCATCCATATGCCTTTGCCATTAAGTGTCAATTGAACATAAATTCATTTTACAATAAGCTCCACAAAAAGTTTCTTTGGATCTCCAATTCCCCCCCCCCCCNCCCTCTTTCCTCTCATTCTACAGAGTTTATATAGAAACAATAGATAATAATCAAGATCCAAAAGAAATGGATATGAAAACCTCCTCATCCATGTTTAGTTTCTTGTTTCAAATAATCAAGGAGAACATCCAATCTAATCTCCAATTCGAATTGATGAGGTGGCTTGTCAACTGTTGTCCATGAGATTTTTCAGGAAAACAAATATGGTAAATTCCTGAAAAATAGAGTCCAACAATCAATTCGAATCTCTTAAATGGTAATAGATGTGAAAAAACCGAGAGAGGTTTTTGTGGAGGGGCATGTTCCCAACAAAACATATATTTGTTTCATCAAATTCATCTCCAGTTGTTCTGCAACCTCTCTTGAAGAAGAAGACTAAAACAGGAAAAAATAACAGTGTATTTCCTGTAGCTTATCAGAAAATTAGCCCTCAAAGATCAATTCGAATATATTAAATGGTGATAGCTGTGTAAAAACTGAGAGAGGCTTTTGTGAAGGGGCATGTTCCCAAAAAAAACCTCTTTTGGTTTCTTCAAATTCATCTCCAGTTGTTTTGCAACCTCTCTTGAAGAAGAAGACTAAAACAGGAAAAAATAACAGAGTATTTCCTGTAGCTTATCAGAAAATTATCCCTCAAAGATCAATTAGAATATCTTAAATGGTGATAACTGTGTAAAAAATGAGAGACATTATTGTATTTCATTTTCTATCTAATTTTGCATATTTAGAATGGTATTCTATCACTATGACATCTTCTCTTTTGATTGAAGAATCGAACATGGCTTTGGGCCTTAGCTTGTACTTGTTGGTGACTCTTGTAGATTTCCTCCTAGGGTCTTGAGGCACAGACACACATTTCTCCTTTTTCTCTTTAATAGTAGCATTCTTCTTTAATCTCAAGCTGGCATGTGCTCTGCTTCCTCCATAAAATCTATCACTCGAGCTGTTGCCTGGATATGTTGATTTAGATTGATCAAATCCTTCGATGAAATTTTCAATGTGTAACTATTGGATTTGTATGTTGAATTGCTGGGGTCTATTGTTGGCTAGAAGGTTACTATTGTCAGGTGTCCTGTAGCTATTCTTTGAGCTTGAAGTTGCTGATTATATGCCTGAAAATATGACATTACCCCTCGGGAGCTGCCTTGATAAAGTCTAAAAAGCCACCTTGGCAGACAAGCAGTTTTTTGGCTTGAAATAGGAGATTTGCTTGATTTCTTTCACCTTGTTGGCAGCCTGAAAAACTGAAACAAATCATGAAACAGATCTCCAAAGATTAACAATTTAAAATTGTAAGCAACCAAATCATTCAGAAATCATAAAATTTCAATCAGCATCGATACAGTGAAGATGACCTAATCAGTGAAGAATATGAATGCCCAGGTAGAGATGTAAAGTCAGCTCTACACAGTGCAGCTCCACCATAGTCAGCTTCTCTTGGCACATAATCCCTATTGATCTCATCAAGGTAAATCTGCTCTCTTATTCCTTGACAGCGTAAATATTCAAACCCTGGATCCACACCATGTTAATCAAAATTCGATACCAACCCCTTTCTTACAGGAAATGGATCTGAAGGTGGTAGAGCCTATCTCTGATACACAAATACATAAGGATCCGATGCTTGCAAAGCATAAGCATCAACATACGGTGCACGCTGAGGCAATACTGTGACAGGTCGATATAATGGAACTTGAGGAACCTGATTAACAAATGGTACACGTCTGGGCTCTCTTGGTTGGATGAAATCTATCCCAATAAACAAATTCACATGGATCCTTGCAAGTTGACCATCCTACATCCAACCCACAACCCACATGGCCATTGTATGGGCCATCTCCACAACACGCCGAAACCGTCTCAGTGAAACCTAAGGCCTTTTCATTGTTGATTATGTTGAGGATGAAATTGTAGTTATTCACATAGATGAAAACTCCTCCCTTCAGATTTTTGTTAAGATGAGTAACAATTTTCTGTAGTCCAGAACTGAATTGCTGAAACAACCCATGGCAATCTGATCTCATTCGCCTTTTCACATGCTCATCCCTAAAAATCTCATCCCGGGACTGCACCCCAGCGGTGAAATGCCAAACACAACGAATTTCTTACCGCCAGTCTCGTACAACTTCAGGAAGTAGTTTTCATAAGCTTTCCACAGTGACTCCACAATCAATCGAGGGCCAACTGTCACTAGTAGGCTTGACGTGTAGAGCATAAGGGTGCCTTCAAGGATTGGGCTTAACGATTTTGCTAATATTGATATGTGTTTTAGGGTTTAAAGATTGCATGAGCCAACTCCAAGGCTTCTGTAACTAGCACCCTCGGGTTCCGAATTTGCCACCTGCAATCTATTAGTGTATAACATTCCTCTGAGCAAATACCTGCGCCTAAATTCAGCAAATTAGATAGGTATAATATAATGATCATTGAGAATTGGGCGATTTTAAAATGAGACCTTCGTGGGTACAAAGCAATCGGATTATGAAATGGTTTGAATCAATAAATTATTCCAAGCTATTGTGGACACATGCGAACTTTTAGACCACGATTCATGTCATCATAACGAAATCTGAATGACAGACGCGTATCAAGGCATGATTATTTTGGCGCTACAGGAATAGCCTTATTCCCGTAGCGCTATTAATGACTTAGCAAAATTTGAATTTATGAAGTTCAAATAGGCATATAAGGTGACACCTCGTTTAAAACCATGTCTTTCAATTTCAAACTTGAATAAACTATTCAAAAAACTGAAATG
>JASDQU010103798.1:56716-79384 GCA_032191745.1 Picea mariana | reverse complement strand
CTCCCCGAGCTTGGTATGCCAAAATGGATAGCTTTCTTATTGCCACTAGATTCTCTAGATTCCATTCTGATCCTAATGTCTATACCAAGAAAGGAGGAAGCCATCTCATAATCCTTGTCCTTTATGTTGATGATCTTATCCTTACTGGTAGTGACTCAAAAATTTTAAAGCATGTGAAAACCAACCTTAATAAGAAATTTGAAATGACAGACTTAGGCTTTTTTCACTATTTCCTTGGCCTCCAAGTTTTGCAAACCAATGAAGAAATTTTTATTTCCTAGTCTAAGTATGCTTGTGACCTTCTTCGTTGCTTTCACATGGACGATTGTAAACCAACCCCTTCTCCCTTCCAGTCTAGAGTCAAGATTTCTGCCACCTGTACTTCTCCTGAAGTTGATGCCACCCTGTACCGTTAGTTAGTTTGTAGCCTCTTATACTTGACTCATACATGTCCTGATCTTTCCTTTGCTATTGGTTTTGTTGCCCGATATATGAAAACACCCCATGGAAGCCATTGGAAAGCATCTAAAAGGATACTTTGCTATGTTCATGGTACAGTTCAGTTTGGGATACATTACAGTTCAGGGGGGGCTCCTTTATTGGTTGGTTTCACTGATTCAGATTGGGTCGTCAACCCTGATGATCAGAAATCTACTGCAGGTTATGTTTTCAGCCTTGGTTCAGGACCTGTCACTTGGGCCTGTAAGAAACAACATGCTATTTCACTTTCTTCAGCAAAAGCAGTGTACCGAGCAGCGGTAAATGCAAGTCAGGAATCCCTGTGGCTTCGTTAAATCCTTTCAGACTTTGGATACCAGCAACAACACCCGACCGACCTTTGGTGTGAAAATTAGAGTGCCATCAAGCTCGGTAAAGACCCAGTTCAACATCAGCATAGAAAACACATCGAGATACACATGCACTTCATTAGAAAGCTAATTCATGACCAAGTTATTGAAGTGCTCTTTTGCCCTACATAATATCAAGTTGTAGACATTTTCACAAAGTCTCTTACAGAAGCGAAGTTTTCCAAACTTCGATCTATGTTAGGATTTCCGGAAGTTGTCATTAAAGGGGGATAGGCTCTAATGCCTCCTTCCTTCTCCTATTATGTCACTATTATAAATCCTTCAATCCTATCCCAAGTTGTTCTTAAGGGGGGATGTTAGGATATTTAGATACTTAGGAGTTAGTTAAGATCTACTTCGTCTAATATGTCGTCAGGAAATAGTGTGTTTATTTAATATTCATTAGTATGCATCTGTAGTTAGGAAATCCGACGGTCACGATATGTTCTCGACATAGAGTGATCCGACGATTCATACTCTACTTGATCTTAACGACCATTGATCTGTGGCATAACGCCCGATTGGTCCATGATCTCTATTTAAAGAGCATGGAGGGTCATTTTCCGATGATCGATTGTGAGAAACTCTCTTGTAAAATCTCTCTGTAATATTTTTCTTTGCATTAATAAAATGCTCCAAGTGGCTGCGTTGGCTGGGGCCGTGGATGTTTCGCCGTAGGGGTTTTACCACGTGAAAACATTGGTGTGTTGATCTTTGATCTAGTTATGTGAGTAGTTATTGAAGGTGTTCGTCCTCTATTGGAATACCTGTGTTGTCGAAAAATCCTTTCAAATTCACTCGCATAAGCCATCAATAGAGCTCAACTTGGTTTTTCCTCGGGAGTCACAAAATTATGCATGTTCTCCTACTTGTTAGATGTAATATGTGCTTCTAACAAATTCATATTGTTAGGTTGGTTTTGGTATTCAAATCAACCTCGAGTTCAYATTTATTGCAAATATTTATGGGATGATARGTACCATTTTCAATATGAACTTGCTTGTGATGGTTTCCTGATACCATTATAWRAACTTATTCTCTACAAACCATGCCCAAGGATATCTCYAGAATCATTATAGGTGTTGAAAACCATTGAGAATTGGTATTTGGAGGAATATTCTACATACATAAACATCTATGGTGCCACACAAGCACCTCACACATTGCTAGCCTATGTGCCAAATAGGGTTGTCAATGAGGAGCTCATATACCAAATAGATTTACATGGATTTAATAATTATATGGTAAAATACCAAAAAATTCAAACTTTAATTCATAAAGGAAACTTTGTGGGAGTGCGATTTACTATGTAATTTGCACAGTTGATGGCTTTCGCCCAATACTTTAGGCTTAATCCCTTAGATTGGATCATACAATTAACCATTTCTTTTAATGTGCGGTTCTTTCTCTCAACAACACCATTTTTGTTGTGGTGTATATGGAACAGTGTGTTGCATTTGGATTCCCTGTGTAGTGCAATAGCTTGTAAAATTATTGTTCACATATTTGCCTCCATTATCTGTTCTTAACCTTTGAATTTGATGTCCATATTTCTTTTCTACAAGGGCCTTGTAGGCCAAAAACTTGTCAAAAACTTCACTCTTGAGTTTTAAGAAGTAAACCCAAGTGCGTCTAGAAAAGTCAACAATTAAAGTTAAGAAATACTTGCACCCAAAAAAAGGAGGAGAAGAAAGTGGACCACACAAATCACTGTGAACAAGCTGCAAAGGACCCGAGGCATGCCAAGAGGCACGTTTGTCAAAACTGTCCCAATGATGTTTGCCGAGAACACAACCGGCACAAACACCATCTCTGCATGAAACAAGAGGAAGACCAGTCACCATCTGTTAATTACATAGTTGCTGCAATGAGCGATAGTTTAGATGACCAAACCGCTCATGCCAAAGTTTTCTTAAGTCATCGCTATGAGCAACAAAAATTGATGAAAAATATGATGACCCAAAGTTGTCAAACTTGTACAACTTGGTAATATCATCAACAATTCTAGTTGCAAGAACATGCTTAGGATCTTTTAGATCCTTGATTACAACTTGGTGAGGTGAAAACTCGATGGTTTTACCTTCACCTGAATGAGTGATTTGATATACTGATAGAAGGTTACAAGAAAGACTTGGAACAAATAATACATCATTGAAATGACCATTATCTACTTGAACTGTTCTAGATCCTACAACACTAAGAGATCTATCATCACCAACAAATATTTTCTTGGTTTTACATTCATTTAGAGCAGAAATTATGGCTTTATCCTTAGCCATATGATAAGATGCTCCTGAAGCAATAAGCCACTCATCCGAAGAAGAAGTAGTAGTATAATTTGAATTGAAGGAGAAACCAAAAGAAGAAAGTGCATGTCTGTGAGAAGAAGAAGTAGAATCAATACTGATGTTGTGGTTCTTCATTGTTGCTTCTAAAGCTGCCATCTTCTTAAAACATTTGGACTCATCATGACCATCTTTATCACAAAATTTGCAATGTCTGTTAGTATTCTTACTTTTATATTTTGCTCCTTTGTCATCAGTAGGAGCTGAAGCTGTCTGAGCAGGTTTGGGATACAACAATGAATGAAGTGTATCATTCTTTAATGGAAAATGATACTTGGGATCTTGTACCTCTTCCAAAAGGAAGAAAACTTGTTAGATGCAAATGGGTCTACATAACTAAGTATGCATCAGATGGAAGTGTTGAAAGACACAAGGCTCGGTTAGTTGCCAAACGATTTTCCCAAGTTGAAGGAATTGACTATAATGAAATCTTTTCTCCTATAGCAAAAATGAATTCCATTCTTCTTGTCCTTGCCCTTGCTGCCTCACATAAATGGGATGTCCATAAGATGGATGTTAAATCTACCTTCTTGCATGGAGAGTTGCAAGAAGAAATCTACATGGAACAACCTCCTATCTATATCCATAATGACTCTAGCCTTGTTTTTCACCTCAAGAAATCTCTTTATGGTCTCAAGCAAGCTCCCCGAGCTTGGTATGCCAAAATGGATAGCTTTCTTATTGCCATTGGATTCTCTAGATTCCATTCTGATCCGAATGTCTATACCAAGAAAGGAGGAATCCATCTCATAATCCTTTTCCTTTATGTTGATGATCTTATTCTTACTGGTAGTGACTCAAAACTTTTAAACCATGTGAAAACCAACCTTAAGAAGAAATTTGAAATGACAGACTTAGGCTTTTTTCACTATTTCCTTGGCCTCCAAGTTTTGCAAACCAATGAAGAAATTTTTCTTTCCCAGTCTAAGTATGCTTGTGACCTTCTTCGTTGCTTTCACATGGACGATTGTAAACCAACCCCTTCTCCCTTCCAGTCTAGAGTCAAGATTTCTTCCACCTGTACTTCTCCTGAAGTTGACGCCACCCTGTACCGTCAGTTAGTTGGTAGCCTCTTATACTTGACTCATACCTATCCTGATCTTTCCTTTGCTATTGGTTTTGTTGCCCGATATATGCAAACACCCCATGAAAGCCATTGGAAAGTAGCTAAAAGGATACTTTGCTATGTTCGCGATACAGTTCAATTTGGGATACATTATAGTTCAGGGGGGGGGCTCCTTTATTGGTTGGTTTCGCTGATTCAGATTGGGTTGGCAACCTTGATGATTGGAAATCTACTGAAGGTTATGTTTTTAGCCTTGGTTCAGGACCTGTCACTTGGGCCTGTAAGAAACAACAAGCTATTGCACTTTCTTCAGCAAAAGCAGTGTACCGAGCAGCGGTAAATGCAAGTCAGGAATCCCTATGGCTTCGTCAGATCCTTTCAGACTTTGGATTCTAGCACATCACCCGACCGACCTTTGGTGTGAAAATCAGAGTGCCATCAAGCTCGGTAAAGACCCAGTTCAACATCAACATAGAAAACACATTGAGATACACATGCACTTCATCAGAAAGCTAATTCATGACCAAGTTATTGAAGTGCTCTTTTTCCCTACATAATATCAAGTTGTAGACATTTTCACAAAGTCTCTTACAGAAGCGAAGTTTTCCAAACTTCGGTCTATGTTAGGATTTCAGGAAGTTGTCATTAAAGGGGGATAGGCTCTAATGCCTCCTTCCTTCTCCTATTGTGTCACTATTATAAATCCTTCAATCCTATCCCAAGTTGTTCTTAAGGGGGGATGTTAGGATATTTAGATACTTAGGAGTTAGTTAAGATATACTTCGTCTAATATGTCGTTAGGTAAAAGTGTGTTTCTTAGTGTGTTTCTTTAATATTCATTAGTATGCATCTGTAGTTAGGAAATCCGACGGTCACGATATGTTCCCGACATAGAGTGATCCGACGGTTCATACTCTACTTGATCTTAACGACCATTGATCTGTGGCATAATGCCCGATTGGTCCATGATCTCTATTTAAAGAGCATGGAGGGTCATTTGCTGATGATCGATTGTGAGAAACTCTCTTGTAAAATCTCTCTGTAATCTTTTTCTTTGCATTAATAAAATGCTCCAAGTGGCTGCGTTGGCTGGGGCCGTGGATGTTTCCCCGTAGGGGTTTTACCACGTGAAAACATTGGTGTGTTGATATTTGATCTAATTATGTGAGTAGTTACTGAAGTTGTTCGTCCTCTGTTGGAATACCTGTGTTGTCGAACAATCCTTTCAAATTCACTCGCATAAGCCATCAATAGAGCTCAACTTGGTTTTTCCTCGGGAGTCACAAAATTATGCATGTTCTCCTACTTGTTAGATGTAATATGTGCTTCTAACAAATTCATATTGTTAGGTTGGTTTTGGTATTCAAATCAACCTCGAGTTCATATTTATTGCAAATATTTATGGGATGATAGGTACCATTTTCAATATGAACTTGCTTGTGATGGTTTCCTGATACCATTATATAAACTTATTCTCTACAAACCATGCCCAAGGATATCTCCAGAATCATTATAGGTGTTGAAAACCATTGAGAATTGGTATTTGGAGGAATATTCTACATACATAAACATCTATGGTACCACACAAGCACCTCACACATTGCTAGCCTATGTGCCAAATAGGGTTGTCAATGAGGAGCTCATATACCAAATAGATTTGCATGGATTTAATAATTTTCTGATAAAATACCAAAAAATTCAAACTTTAATTTATAAAGGAAACATTCATGAAGTTAACTCACCTAAAAATATCCTTTGTTTAGCCACAATGTGTTAGAAAAATAGGATCACAAAGCAATAAAATAAAATAAAATGCGGAAATAAAAAACAAAAGGTACACAATAAAATAGATACACAAATATAAGTGGTTCACCCAGTGTGGGCTACGTCCACCAGAGAAATTGCCAGGTCCTTTCTTTATGATTATCCAGCGAATGAAGGGATACAACCTACATCACACCCACTGTAACTTCCTCTTCTTTCTCTCACAGTCTCCTCACTCATAATAAAATATTCGCAATGATACATAGCCGTAATACATTTCCCTCATAAAAGAGGGTTTCCTTCTAAGGAAAAAACCCTAACATAACTTATACCATCATATCTGTGACCTTATAATGAACGGTCCAGATTTACTATGAAATTATAATATACATTTACAGGGCAATTTTTCCTCTGGGGGCTCACTTTCCCTCGGACCCTGTAGGGGTGTAACTCCCCCTGCACTTCCCCGCGTGAAGGAGTGTACATTCTTCCAGGTTTTAAAGTCTTTATGGGGTATAAACACAGTTGAAAACAAAGACCTCTGAATTAGGAAGATAATCAGGCTCCACAATCAACAATCTCCCACTTGGAGACAGATTTCAACAACTCCATCATTGTTGTATCTGTTGAACTGTGATCCTTCTTTGACCTGGAAAATTTCTCATATTCACCTTCATGCTTGAAGACCAAATGAAACTAAGCAAGAACTCATTTTCTCCCTGGTTACGGCCTTTGTTAACATGTCTGTAGGATTTCGACTAGCGTGTATCTTTTCCAACTTCAATTGTCCATCTTCCAAGATAGATCGTATGGAATGGTACATGAGTTGTATATGCTTAGTCTTCAAATGGAAGGCTGAGTTATTTGCAAGATGAATGGCACTCTCATTGTCACAGTATAACTTGATATTCTCCTACTTCTTTCCCAATTCCTCCATAAACCTCGATAACCAAATCATCTCTTTACTAGCCTCTGTAGCAGCAACATACTCTGCCTCTGTTGCTGAAAGTGAAACAACCTTTTGCATTTTTTAAATCCAACTTATTGATGTTCCACCTATAGTAAAAACATACCTTGTGGTGCTCCCCCTGCTATCTTTATCACCTACCATATCTGAATCAACATATCCCTGTAGAATAGTGTCTGAACCTCCAAAACATAATGCATGAGTAGTAGTACCTCTCAAATACCTAAGAATCCACTTTACTGTCTCCCAATGTTCTTTTCCTGAATTGTTCATATACCTGCTCACAACTCCCACTGCATGTGCAATATCTGGTCTTATGCAAACCATCACATACATCAAGCTGCCAAATGCTAATGAATAAGGGATCCTGGACATGTATTATATATCCTCCCGTGTCTTGGGACACATTTCCTTAATTAATTTGAAATGGATGGCCAAAGGTGTACTAACTAGTTTTGAATTCTGCATTCTAAATCTCTCCAACACCTTGTCTATGTACTCACTCTGAGACAATGCCAATTTGTGATTTTTCCTGTCTCTTGTTATTCTCATACCAATGATTTTCTTTGAAACACCCAAATCCTTCATCACAAATGAATTAGATAATTTATTCTTGAGCACATTTATAATTTGCATATTAGAACCTACAACAAGCATGTCATCTACATACAATAACAAGATAATATAGCTTCCATTTTATATCCTTTTAAAATAAACCCAATGATCAGAATGACATCTACTATAACCTTGTTCTATCATAAACCTGTCAAACTTCAAATACCATTGCCTTGGAGCTTGCTTTAGGCCATACAATCTCTTCTTCAACTTGCATACCAAATTCTCCTTCCCTTTGACCTCATACCCCTATGGCTTCTGCATATAAATCTCTTCCTCCAAATCCCCATGGAGAAAAGTTATTTTTACATCTAATTGTTCAATATGAAAATATTCTACTGCCACAAGACTTAAAATAGTCCCAATTGAAGTCATTTTAACAACAGGAGAAAATATTTCATCAAAATATATACCTTTCTTTTGTGCAAACCCATTTACAACAAGTCTAGCCTTGTACCACTTTTTCCCTCCATCTTCTTCCTCCAACTTGTAAACCCATTTATTCTGCAATGATTTTTTTTTTTTTTTGCGGGCAACTGAAGCAAATCCCAAGTCTAGTTATTTACCAGGGAATCCATTTCCTCTTTCATGCCTTGCTCCCACTTATTTTTGGTGTCTACCTGCATTTCCTCTTCATAACATTCTGGTTCACTAGAATCAGTCAACAATAAATAATACAATGAATGAGATTATCATTCAGGGGGTCTAATTAACCTGGTATATCTTCTAACAACACTTGCAGGAGTTTGAGGTACCTGTTGCTCCTGTTGTTGTACATTTTGATTTTCTAGTACCTTTGGAATTTGTTTTTCAGTGATCTCATCAAGCACAATGTGTTCTGGTTTTTCTTTTTCCTGTTTCTTTCCCTGTAACTAATCTTTGTACATGACCTTCTCATTGAATATGTCATCTCTAATCCTAATGATTTTGTGATTTTCATAATCCCATAAGCAATAACCAAAGTCATGAACACCGTATCCAGTAAAGGTACACTTCTTGGATTTTCCCTCAAGCTTTGTTCTATTTTCTTTATCAATATGGACAAATGTTTCACAACCCAAAGTTTTCAAAAAAGAATAGTTTACGTTTTTACCTGTCCATGACTCCTCTGGAATTCCACCATATAAAGAGCTTGAAGATCCTTTGTTTATTAAGTAAACAAAAGTATCTATAACATCTGCCCAGAACTGTAAGGGAAAACCATCATGCAATCTCATAATCCTTGCACACTCCATGATTGTCATGTTCATCCTTTCTGACACACCATTTTCTTGTGGTGTTCTTGTAGCTATATTCTCTCTATGAAACCCATGGTATGAAAAGTAATAATCAAACTCCTTGCTGCAATATTCACCTCCATTGTCTGATTAGAGATACTTCAACCTTTTTCCTGTCTCATTCTCAACCAAAGCTTTCCATTTCTTAAAAGTATAAAAAACATCATATTTTTTTAGAATGCAATAAACCCAAGTTTTTCTAGTTGCATCATCAATAAAAGTAAAATAATAACGAGAGACACCAAGAGATGATGCATGAGTTGGTCCCCATACATCTATATGCACAAGCTCTAACCTTTCACTCTTCTTTTCTTTTCCGACTCTGAGAAATCTGACTCTCTTATGTTTTCCATAAACACAATGATCACATAAATCCAAATCAATTTGTTAAAGATCTGGTAACAAATTTATTTTGTGAAGTATCTACATCCCCTTCTCATTCATGTGTCCAAGCCTATGATGCCACAATGTTGTATCCACTCCTGTAGAGGATGAAGAGATAGAAGAGTCAGTATTACCAGTACATAAATACAATGTACCTACCTTCTCTCCTTTTGCTATCATCAATGATCCTTTGGTGACGTTCCACACCTTATTTGTAAATATGGATATACGACCTCCACTTTCCATCTGCCCTGTTGAAATCATATTTTTCCTTAGATCTGGAACATGTCTTACCTCTTTCAACAACCATTGGTTTCCATTCCTTTACTTTATTTTTACCTTTCCCATTCCAACAATTTTGCATTTTGCATCATCACCCAAATGAACCTGTCCAAAATCACCTTGAACATAATATAGAAAATGTTTCCTATGGGGTGTAGCATAAAATGAAGCCCCTGAATCTACTACCCAAAACTCAGAGATATTATCTACAGAAAGAATCAAAGCATCTTGTAACACACTACCTATTGCATTTGCTTCCTGATTTTTCTCCTGCTATCCATCTCTTTGTTTCTTTGGAGCTCTGCAGTCTTTCTTCAAATGTCCTTTCTTCCCACAATTCCAGCACTCTATCTTTTCGAGTCTGGATTTGGATCTTCCCTTCCTAGAATTACCATGATTCCCTGAGCCCTTTCCTTTATCTGTTTGTCTTCCCTTATTATCCATGTTTAACGCATTATCTGATGTCTCACCTGTGATTTTCCTTCGCATTTCCTCACTAAGGATAACACCAACAACATCATCAAATTTTAAAGTGTTTGAACCAGAGACAGAGTTACTTACATCCATGACCAAGCTATTCCAACTTTCTGGCAATGAGCACAATATTAGAAGATCCCTGAACTCATCATCAAAGTCCACTTTTACATAACTCAGTG
This sequence comes from Picea mariana, assembly GCA_032191745.1. Lineage (NCBI taxonomy): Eukaryota > Viridiplantae > Streptophyta > Pinopsida > Pinales > Pinaceae > Picea > Picea mariana. Next base: position 69,180 of record JASDQU010103798.1, on the reverse strand, counting down.
GATTAGTAACCATATTAAATTCGTTTAAATGATTTGCAACAGACCCACCTTATGACATATTCATATTAAATAATCTCCTCATTAGAAATACCTTATTGGACGCTGAGGGTTTTTCATATAGTTTACCCAATACGTCAATCGGCTCCTCGTTGTCTTTTCTTTTGAAATATTGAAAGCCACTGACGCTACCAGGCTTAGCCGTATCGTTCCTAGAGCCTTTTTGTCAAGAATATCCCATTCTTCATCCTTCATGGTCGTCGACTTCTTTTCTATTCCACTCAATGGTAGGAATAGATCCTTCTGATATAAATAATATTCCATATGCATCTTCCATAACTGGTAGTTTTGGCTGTTAAATTTATCGACCCTAAACTTTCCATCTTCCACCATTTCTCCCACTCGAATCAGGAACCCACTTTTCCTGCGAGTTACCTTTTGCTCTAATACCAGTTGTTAGAAAAACAGGATCGCAGAGAAATAAAATAAAATAAATGTGGAAATAAAACATAAAATATACACAATACAATAGAGACACAGATATATGTGGTTCACCCAGTGTGGGCTATGTCCACCAGAGAAATTTCCAGGTCCTTCCTTTATTATTATCCAGCAAATGAAGGGATACAATGTACAACACACCTGTTGTAACTTCCTCTTCTTTCTCTCACAATATCCTCACTCAGAATACAATATTCACAATGATACATAGCTGAAATAAATTTCCCTCATAAATGAGGGTTTCCTTATAGGGAAAAAAAACCCTAACATAACTTATATCGTCAGATCTGCGACCTTATAATGAACGGTCTAGATTTACTATGAAATTACAATATGAATTTACAAGGAAAATTTTCCTTCGACGAATTCTCCCTCGAACCCCCGTCAAGGGCCCACTTTCCCCTGGACCTCGCAAGGGGGGTAACCCCCCCTGCACTCCCTCGCATGGAGGAGTGTACATTCTTTCGGGGTGTAAATTCTTCATGGGGTATAAACACAACTGAAAACAAAGACCTATGAATCAAGAAGATAATCAGGCTCCGTAACCAACATAATGTGCAATGTGAGGATAAAGAGTTAAATGAATTAGTAGTTCTTTAGGATATCCTTGTATTTGATGATGAAATTTCTTTGTCAGAAGTGGATTTATGTAGGGATGGATTATTCATTGACCATATGCAGGTCGGGATTATTAATCATCTAGAGAAAAATTTAGTTGTAAAGGGAGTAGATCATGATTTACACAGATGATTTCTAGATCCCAAAGAAGAAACAATAGCATATTTACAACTCATCATCACACACAACAAAGAAGATAATGTTGTAGACAAAAAATCACTTTCAACAATTTTAAAATTTCAAATCAATTATCATGAGCATTAATGCCACTTATGTTTTGATTCCTTTCAAGATATCTATATTAATCATAATCATTTTCAGGATATTGTTGGAAATTGGTTGGAGTCATGTTTTTCTCAACATTTTTTACAAAGTGGTAAGTGACTACTATTCTCAACTATGAATTACTTTTCAAACACTATAATTATTTCAATCTTTCATGATGAAAAATTTCAATCATTCAAACCTATGCAAAGGTCTGATTTTGTTTTAGATTTTACAATCCTTGCTGGATTCATTGGCATTATGATTTCACTTGATTTTTCTATGCCAAAAGTTAGTATGGTTAGGATAAGGTAGCATGGCATAGCTAAATAGACTCCTAAGGATGATCCCAACTTTGGGATTGAAACATCGAGTTTACTAAAACCTAACATAGTTTTCCTATGTTTTATCATAATTTCTACTACGTAAAACATGAACAAACTTATAGCTAGTGTTATTTATTTTCTGAAGTCTAATTTTAGTTTCACTTTGTTAATATATTTCCTTTGGATGATCTTAAAGGTTGCGCAATTACTTCCTGACTTGATTTTTGTGATTTACATTTCTATGAGGTGTTTTTATGATTATTATACCTCACATGGCTTGTCATGTGATTGACTTGTTTGTGGTTTCCCCGATTGGTTAATGACATGGCCTTATAAATACACACACACTTGCAAATCCTTAAAATCTTTCATTTTACTTCTCAGTCATAACTAGAACAAAGAATCTATGAATAAATATTCCACACTATCTGAAAGTTACAATAGTGGTAGAATTGGGACTTACCCAAGTAGTTAAACTCTAGAAGATCTTGAAATTTTAGTTAAGTGGTGATTCAACCAACATGAAGATATCATCCGTTCACATTCAATGGGCACACCATGTGAAGGTTTTTTAGTAAGATATTTAGTATTTGAAATATTTCAATTCATATTTTTATTTAGGCATGGCCTATCCTTTCCTAATAACATGTAGTACTTATCCCCATAAGCATGTAAAACCTGCTTCTTAAACCATTCACTTACAAAAAATAGTTATGGGAAAGGAAGTCAATTATAAAGGGTACATGCAAAGAACTCCATTGGGACTATGGATGCTCACTTGTAGTAGAGAAAGTTTTGTGATCTCGGGACAACTCCACTAGGGCTATGGACACTCATGAGTAATGGAGAAACAATGCAAGTAAGTGAAATAACATGTATAGTCAAAATCTTAAACCCCATTTTTAAAAGAAAAACCATGTAAATATGACTATTATGTATAAAATTAGGTGAAGATCTAAAGGAAAATAACTTCATAATTTATACCTTTAAGAAAATCTTCTAAGCCATTGGAGTTGTATAATTGGGGCACTATGTATTCAAGTTATGAGTGAAAAACTTAAAGAAACCACTTGTTTGAGCTCTAATGGTATGATTTATTTTGAAATTTTTATGTATTCTTGTTAAAATATATAGTTGAATTGTAATGACTTATATATTCATAGATTCGCCAAGTGTGTCTCCATTTGTTGATCCCTCAACAACCCCCCAAGATTTGGGAAAAACTTGGTGTCCTACATTTTTCTCATTGGTCAAGATATGATTCTTTCTTTTGAGTTTCACATAGACCTTATTTTTTTACTTCCTTGTCGAATTATTTATTTCTTTTAATTGATGAAGTTAGATTGGTGTTCATGTTTCACTTGGTAGGGTTTCTTTTGGCCTTTTCTCAAGCTTCATTACTTAGAAAACATTTCTTTATTTTCTTCTATGGTTCGATCTCTTTTGTCCATGATCCTTGGATAGGGCCTCTTCTTCATCATTCCTACCTAAACTATCCCTCGATCTGAGAATCAACTTGATTTCCAAATGATACTCTCTTTTGAACAACTCTAGTGTGGGTAAGTCCCAATTTTGAAATCAATGTTGATATCCCAATTGGTCTGTTCTTATTCTTTGAACCATTTTATTTTTTCAATATTTCAAACAACTCAGGATCTTCTTTAGCCCAAATCCTCCATGATACCTAATCTCAAAGTCATGCCTTCTTTTCACTGATTTGTTATTACCTTGCCTCGATTCCTAAATTGGCACTGTAAGTTGAATCAAACCCTCTTGTCACTATTATATTCTAGACTTGTTCAATGTGCTTTCCTTTTATATTTTCTTTTTAAACATTGTTTTATTATTGGACCAAATACCTAAAATCGGTCTCTCACATCACAAGCTTAGAGTGAACATGTAATGATTCAAGGATCAACCTTGATTTCCCAATCTTCCCTTCTCTTTACCAATGTTGGGTTGTGAGGTATTAATTTGTTAATCAATCTTGATTTGTCAATGAGCTTGCTCACAAATTTATGTTTGCACATTTGAAGATATATTTCCATAATTCCACATGAGTGGAGCCCTATTAAGTTTGATTGTTATATTCCTTCCTTTAAAATTGTGGGTGTCATGGGATATCAATTTCTCAATTTCTCTTGATGGCCAAGTCAAGTCACTTCCCAGAAACTTGTTCCTTGTTTTCTAATCAGCTCCAATCTTGAAATCAGGCTTTCCCTCAGCTAATGATAGTAAATAAGGGTCTCGGTTTTCAAATAGTCCTAATTCACACAACATGCTTCATTCCATTCCAAATTGTGACATGTGCGACTTCTATTTAACATTTGAATTCGATACTTAACATGAAAATTTTGAATTAGCACCCCTTTAATGTGTGTCTTGGATCATCCTAATCCAAAAATTCTACAACTCAAACTTATCACCCTTTCAAATTTGGAAACAAATACATTCTATACTTGGTATTTTGGCTTAAAAGTTTGAAATTATATGCAAATTTCACTAGTTTGAATAATTTGTACATCAAAGAGATGATCAAAATTCCTTCATAACATTTATAAAAGCCAACTGGATTTAATAACAATACCACTCAAGATAGATTACCTGTTTATTGGCTTCTTCAACTAGGAATTTAATTTTGAAATGCCTTTGTTTGAATTAGTAATTTCTTGAAATGGATGGATGTTTCACTATTTCAACTAGCATTTCCATACATGAAATTTAAATTTTACTTTCTTCAAACTTAATTAGCTTCCTATGTGAGCCTCCATTTTCTTGTTTTTCACCTGCACATTAATCATTGAAAAAATTGAACTTGAACTGTAATTCCCAATGAAATTTTAAAAAATATGATACAATGGTATTTTCCTTGGGTTATGATCGACATTGCAATCCATAAAAGCTGGTTTCTAGTTTGAGTTTTTTAATATTAGTTTTTTTTATGTATTTTTATGTGATTTTTTAGCTAAACCATGGATTCCCTACTTTGTATTACGCTAACCTACAAGGATTTTTATAAGGCTACTGGGAAACGAAAGTTAAGAGGAGAAATCAATTACAAACCAATCAAAGTGTCAAATGGAGTTTGTAAGGGAAACAAATCCAACTAGTGAACTCACCCCCACCACCTAAAATTCATTAGGAAGGAGGAATTTAGATAAATACAAGTAGCCATTCATGGAAGCCCGAGCTACAAGAGATACTAATTTTCCTATTTTTGCAGACACTACATACACTAATAGGTTTGATGGAGCCCATAAATACAATGAATTGGGTTTGATGGAGCCCACAAATATAATGAAATGTTTCAATTAATTGAAAATGGAGAAGGTGTTAGGGGCAACAAAGACCTAGATGAAAGGGAAGAAGAAGAGATATCCATAGCACAAAATTTAGAGAAAATAGATTATTAATGATGCCTTATGTAGAAATAATTGGACACCTAATTCAACATACATAGGTTAGCACACAAATAATCTTTAATGACCAAGGAAGGTAAAATGGATATTTCACCCTAGTTAATCGTGTTCCTAATGAAAACTATCCAGGATTGAAATTCACTTCACCAATGATTGGATGAAATCCTTCATGAGTGAACACAACCATTATGACATCCTGGATGAATGGTATGAAGTGAGAACTTTCAAAGCCATAAGAAACAAAACCTTCAAAAACATACACCTCTAATCAAGACAAACATTGGAAACTCAATTAATCAATATATTTTTTGGAGAAAATGATTCAACTCATGTGAAATTAGGTTGAGTTCCATATTTGCATGAAGTCACTAAAAGAGGTAAAATTTTCAACTAGACTACTATCATTTAAAATTTACTTTTAGAATCCATTATCATAGCTCAATTTGGTTTTTCCCTAAGAGTCACATAATTCTACATGTCCTCCTACCTGTTATATGCAATAGGTGCTTCGAACACATTCATAGGTTCATGTTGGTTTTGGTTTCCAAATCAACCTCTTATTCATGTTTATTGCAAAGATTTATGGAAGGACGTGTACCATTTTTAGTATGAACTTATATGTGATGGTTTCCTTGCACCCTTATATGAACTTATTCTCTACAAACCATTCCCAAGGATATCTCCAAATGGTTTAGAGGCGATGAAAAACATTGGGGATTGATATTTGGAGGGATATTCTACATACATAAGAATATATGGTGCCATGCAAGCACCTCACACATTCCCAACCTATGTGCCAAATATGTTGGTCTTTCAAGAGATTGGAAACCAAAAAAAAATGCATGGATTTTTTAGGGCCCTTATTTTGATGTGTTTTGGTATGGTCTACAAGACCTTTTATTAACTATTTACCTTGCAATTTTCCATCCTATTACCCTATAATGACATATATTTTACCGTTTTTCCTTCAAAACAAATTTTTGGTTCAAAGGTAATTATATCAGCCTAAGTTTTTAATTTTTCCTTGTTTAATGGATGAAATGTGTTTAATTGATCAAGCTAATGAAATTACAGGAACATTCTTGTAGTCTGTTTAACATGTCATATAGTTGCCTTGATGGTTGAGATATTTTCTACTCGTTCCAGCAAATTCAGAGATATGGGTTTTGTAGAGAATTGCGTACACATGGACATCCACTATCCAATTTGGCCAACACTACAATAAGTGAAGAGATATTATTGGTCAACTGTCTAATCGATTTATGTTGCACATACAATTTTGTTACAATTTCATGCCTTCGGTCATGAAATCATAGCGAATTGACTTATTACAAAATTATGTTAATTCAATTAGTTTGTCTGAAGCTAATGTTGTAGTGTCTCGACTATCCTTAGTAGATACGAGATTGGAAGTTCAATAAATATTAGTTTTTTTAATTTGAAATCATTGTTTAAATATCATAGGAAGTCGTTCCCAAACATATGTATTGACAGACTGATAATAGCATTAAGAGGAAACAAACCACACTATGTTCGACATTGATGTACTATGTTAATTATCGAATATAAAGATTGGTTCATGTGCATTTCTTTGTTGTGTTCTTGGGCTTGTAAGTGTTATTGGGCATACTTCTAAGAGAAGGCAGGGCTCCCTTCATCTCAAAAGTATCTCCCTAGTTTGTTTTTGTTTATTTACTTGCATTAGGATTTATTGTAATTTTGTTGTTGATAATAATTTGTTAAGTTTGATTCATGTAGATAGTTCAATGGAATTTTTTAGTGAGATCAATTAATTAATGTTAAAGTTTTATTTCATGCTTGTATTTCAGTTGATGCCTATGAGAACAAGAGTTCATGCTTGATTCTTTGGCAATTAAATTGGTGATTCTCTGGACACAAATTGTCAAGAGCTGCAGATTGATGAAATCAATGATTGTCATTATTTATTTATCAACAACTTCCCGTGATAAATACCTTGATCACATGTATTAGATTTTGATTTTTTGTTTATGTTTCAAGTTAATGGTTGTCAATCTGACTAAAAAAGTGGATCCAACAAAGTACTTTTGGGTATAAAAATCTATATCCAACTTGCAATTCAACCTTAAAATGTCCACTATTAGATAAGAAACTAGATTGAATTTATTTCATAGCCTATGTTGGCCCTTGACCAAGTTTTGAGGAAACATTGGTCGTGTTTGACCACTTTTGGGACTTCGACAGGCTGGTCGAAGATGGAGCGCCCAGGCGGAGCTGAGATCGTGGGATTTCACTTGTTTTGAGGGCTTTTGGACCCAATGAAGGGTTTACTAGGGTTTATGTAATGGGTTATGGGATGTCGGCCCATGGGTTTACCCATGATTAAGCCTTTTTGTAAATGTATAAATAAGTAGCTAAGGGATGTAAGAAGCGGGGTTGGATATGTGCACAATATGTTGTAAGTGTTAATGTTGGCTTAGTGTAAGAGGTTGCAAGTTTCTTTGTGCAAACAAACTATGTAGAGTGAGGCTCTGTGCCTTGACCTGATTTTGGGAAGTAGGATCTCGCGTGTAGCGTGCAAATTTCCTATCCTCTGCAGAGTTTGGATCTGTGGCTTTGTGCACATGAGCGATCGAATGTGATAAGATTGAAGACTAATAAAGAAGAAGAAGAAGTTGGTGGACGTAGCCCCACACTGGGGTGAACCACGTATATCATGTGTCTTGATGTGCTTTGTGTGATGTGAATTATGTTTTTTATCTTCTTAGTGTTGTTGTTATAATGTATGATGAATGCATCTGATGTTGTTTCTTAGTGCTTAAAGATATTAAAGATAAATGAATGATAGATCTAGGCTAATGCTCTATTCTAAGTGATTGAAAGTGCTTGATATTTATTGTTACTGCGTTGATCTGTAATAAGGGTTTAATCTGAGATGTGAACGAGACTCATGAACTAATGCATATTGTTGTCTAAGTGCTCTGCTAAGTGTTGTAATCAAAGATCTGTGTCCCAGCTTGGTTGTAGACACCTGAGTCCTACAACCCCCCCTGCCTCTACCTTGGGTGAGACTTCATCTTCTTTGCAGGTGTTTCCGAAAGGGATGGTAGTTAGGGTTTTATTGGTGTGTTGTTGAAGCATTGAACCCTGGGTCTGCCCCTGTGCCAACAAATGGTTCTGTTGCCAGGACTTAAAACTGTGATTGCTGGGAACTTAAGAAAAGAGAAAGCTCTGTGCTAAGAAAGAAACCCGATATAAAGAAAAGAGGTAAGATCTTAAAGCTTTGTGCTCTGGTAAGGGTAAGATAAGTGGAATTTTTTTCTTCGAAAGCATGAATCTAGGCATGTTTGATAGGTTTTGTGCTAGTCTGAATGATAGGGAACAATTAGAAGAAAGAGTTGATCTGAATAAATTTGATAGAAATAGAGAAAGACATGTTATTCTTATGAATAGAAATAATTTTTGGACTAATAAGTGGATGCAGGAACCTAGAAAGAATTTTTGCAGATTGTAGGTCCATCACTATGATCCCAGTGTGAAGTATAGGAGAGGTTGGGGATCGTTTAAAATAAAGAGAGGATTGACACTATGTTATAATTGCAGAAGCCCAAGACATCTTGCTAAAGAATTCCCTGGTATAGGTCCTATTTGTCTTTGTTGTAAAGCTATTGGTCATGAGGTTGAGGATTTCCCAAGGATGATTGCTAAAGTTGAAAATATGAACATTGGACAAGAAAACTATAAAGAAGGTCAAGAGACTAAGGACATGTTAAATAATCATAAAGAGAAAGAGTTAGAGACTATGTTAATATAGTTAAAAGAAGTAATGGATGATCACAGAGACATCAGTTTACCAAAGATCTTGAAAGAAAAACAATGCATAGTTACAAGAATAGAAGAATTCGACATAGACTATGTATTGGATGAAGAAACACATGTGAATATTATGCCAGAAAGCACTTGGGAAATTTTGGGAAGGCCTGCCATGATACCTTCATTGGGAAGGATAGGCTTGTTTAAAGGAAATATGATAAACCTATGTGGAAGAGTTACTAATATACCTTTGATTTCTCATGAAACATCGACTGAAGAAGAATTTGAATTCATTAAATTTGCTGAGAACAATGCCCCTTTTCCACTTTTATTAGGAAAGACTTGGATTGAGAAGGATCAAATTAGAAGGAAAGCAGAGGAGAAAGCTACAAAACAGAAAAAGCAAGAACTAAGGGACTTCATAACCAGAAAAATAGAGCGACTAATAGAAGAACAAGAGGATAAGTCGAAGTAACATAGGGCAAGACAATTAGTTGTCGAAAGAACGCAAGAAAGCTTGAAGAACCTTTTCGTGCAGGAAATAAGTATAGCCACCCCGGAAATAGTAATAAAAGGGACATTAACCTCATAATCTGTAAGATCACATCAGTAATGCGAAGTACTTTCACTAGGAGAGAATAAGAATAAAAATGGGAAGAGGATTCCATAAATTGTTAGAGAAGCTCAAATCACGGGAAAGAAGGCCAGGAAGCTCAATAAGAAAATCTAAGCTAGAAAAACTATAGGAAGCTACAAAGAACAGAAGGAAGAATTTGCAGGAGGTGGATTTGCAGAACTTGAACCTTGCTGGAATAGAAGAACCACACAGAATGGGACTTCTCCACAGTGGAGCTATATGACTGTTGGAGGCGCCCCGACCATTAGAATGACACCCCATAACGGCTAGAAATGCAGTTATGAGAGAATGGATCATTGAGACCACGCCATAATGGAAAGATTCACATTGATGACCGCATTCCTGCTCACTGGAGGAATCCTTTATGACACTTTCTTATTTAACCTATCGGATGCTATGCTAGGAACAATTTTTGCCCCTCGTGATTATCCAAGCTACCAGAGAATAAATTGTATATCGTGCTGTGATTTCTAGACCTTGCCATCCATTGGATTAACTCACTTATCTGTTATCCTACATGATCTATTTGTCTACAAGTGTGGATGTCAGGTGAACCTAGCATGTTAGAGATATATGTTGGGGATATCCTTATGAATATAATGGCTGATAGACTAGTGCAGGACAAAGCCTACATGATTTTTGAAGGAATTGAAGAAAAAGGATCACAACTAGAACAAGTGGTTACGACAGTGGAACAACGCCTGGAAGGGCCTATTACAAAGCAACTGATTCAGGAGTTCGTCAAGAAAGAGGCTCTGGTGAAGCAACAAGTCGAGGCAACTTGAGCCAATCTTAAGGCCTTTGAAGGGGCACTACCCAGATCTGAGTGACTCGGGACAGGTCACAGGTGAGTGTTGGGGGATTGTTGGCCCTTGACCAAGTTTTGAGGAAACATTGGACATGGTTGACCACTTTTGGGACTTCAACAGGATGGTTGAAGATGGAGTGCCCAAGCAGAGCTAAGATCGTGGGATCTCACTTGTTTTGCGAGCTTGTGGACCCAACGAAGGGTTTACTAGGTTTTATGTAATGGGTTATGGAATGTCGGCCCATGGGTTTACCCATGATTAATACTTTTTGTAAATGTATAAATAAGTAGCTAAGTGATGTAAGAAGTGGGGTTGGCTATGTGCATAATATGTTGTAAGTGTTAATGTTGGCTTAGTGCAAGAGGTTGTAAGTTGCTTTGTGAAAACATAGTGTGTAGAGTGAGGCTCTATGCCTTGACCTGATTTTGGGAAGGATAATCTGGTGCACAACGTGCAGATCTTCTGTCCTTTGTGGAGTTTGGCTCTATGGATTTCTTCACATGAGTGACTGAATGTGAGAAGATTGAATACTAATAAAGAAAAATAAGAATTTGGTGGACGTAGCCCCACACTCGGATGAACCACGTATATCCTATGTCTTGATGTGCTTTGTGTGATGTGAATTGTGTTGTTTATCTGCTTAGTGCTATTGTTATAATGTATGATGAATTCATCTGATGTTGTTTCTTAGTGCTTAATGGTATTAAAGATAAATGAATGCTAGATATAGGCTAATGCTATGTGCTAAGTGATTGAAAGTGCTTGATCTTTATTGTTACTGCGCTGATCTGTAATAAGGGCTTAATCTGCGATGTGAATGAGATTCATGAACTAATTCATATTGTTGTCTAAGTGCTCTTCTAAGTGTTGTAATCACATATATGTGTCCCAACTTGGTTGTAGACACCTGAGTCCTACAACCCCCCTTGCCTCTACCTCAGGTGAGACTTCATCTGCTTCGCAGGTGTTGTCGAAAGGGCTGGTAGTTAGGGTTTTTTTGGTGTGTTGTTGAAGCGTTGAAACCTGGGTCTGCCCTTGTGCCAACAACCTATTGGAATGTTGTGTCTCTGACATTCATTTTGCATATATTTTTCCTGGTGCTTCGTAATTCTAAAACCCCAGATTGATAATTAATGTATTGAATTACCATGATATAATTCGCCCAACATTTTGGTGTCATTGTCAGGGAAGCATTGAAGGAGCTAATCTCAAGAGAGTGTGCAATTTCTTTCCTATAGTTTTTGTAGGAACAACATTTTTGACTCAGAAGGTGGAAGCAGTAAGATGGGAGCTGAAAAGGCCTATGCAGAATACTCTAGTGAGTATCCATGGGATCTTGTCATGTTGGAACTTATTAGGGTACTATAAATTTTTATATGTTCACTTGATTTTAGCTGGGGATTTTATATTTGAGATGTTGTAAATAATATTTTATCCTGCAAATTATTTTCAAGAAGGTGCCTGACATGCTGGTCTCCTAGATGATGTTGCCTCGCCCGCCATCCATTTTTCCCAATACTTTGTCATCCTGCTACACCAGTCATTCCATTACACCGTTCACTTCATCATTCCCCCCTACTAATTTCATTCCTGAATAAAACAAATGTTAAATAACAGAGGATAATAAAATATTAGATTAGTTTAATAGGGAAATTAATAATATATAATTAATTAGTTTAAATTAATAGTGTTAGTAATTAGTAATTAGGTTAGTAATTGGGTTAGGTTAATAATAAAATTAAGAATATAATAAAACATTAATTTAAAAAACTAAATAAAAACTAATTAAGAGACATTTAATAATAAAAACAATTAAAAATTTAAATAAATAAAAATTAAACGTAAAAACAAAACAAAAAAAGAAAAAACGTAAACAAAACACATAAATACAAAACATTATAAATAAAACATAAAACAAAAACAAATTAAAACGAAAAATAAAAAACACTTAAAACAAAATAAAATAAAAATTAAATAAAAGCAAAACAAAAATTACAACAAAGTTTAAATCAAATAAAAATTATATAATAAAGCAAATAAAAATATATCCTAAGTCCTCTCGTATTTCACTTTCCAGACCCCCTTCCCCCCCCCCTTTACA
>JASDQU010103798.1:40544-56543 GCA_032191745.1 Picea mariana | reverse complement strand
TGATTTCAGAACCCCCCCCCCCCTCCAGAAACCACTTTTCCCCCCTGTAAAAACCATTTTTCGCACAGTTTGACCACCCGTCTTCCGAGGACGATTATGGGAAAACCAAGATGCAATTTGAGAAATTGAAAGAGGGTTTTTCTAACCACAGGACAAATAAAAATAACCTCTCCCATTTTTCTCGTAGTTGTTACATATTGGCATAATCGATAGCATATTTGAGCCCTATTTTTCGGAATTCATGATTTTCTTGTTTGACACATATTTTTCAAATGAAGATCCGAGACAGAGGGAGATGAATTTCATAAAACCGAGAGAGTTTTTTTCTCAGAACAAGATGATATGAAAAAACCTCCTCCATATTTTACACATCTGTCATGTTTTGGGGGAAACGAGCTCATCATCGTTGCCTTATTTTTGCAGTTGTTCAATCTATTTTTTTGGGATACAATGCTAGATTTTAATGTATCAGGCTGCTCTTTTTGGGGGATCAGTTTGATTCAAACCCCTGAGATTGAGGTACCTATATATATCTTGTAATTTTGATGTAAAATGGGTTGGAACCTATTGAAGAAATAGTGCTCATTATTGTAATCAACTCAGAGAGCCATAATTCATCAATCTAATAATACAATTGCAGCGGATACATGATTCATGTGTCAATCTTGGTGGTGAAGTGATTATATCATTGTAATTTGTTTCCATTGTGTTTCTTAATTTATCCATATTCTAAATTATGCTAGTAAGTTTAAAGAACAAAATTTGTTGAGATATACACTCTGATTTTGGCTTAGACATAATTATCAATGTTTTCTGCTTAAGGGTTAATTCCAGGATTCTTTATTGCACTATTATAACCTATTCATATCATATTTTTCCTCCAAATTCAAAATCAACATCAAATAATCCAACAAGAATGCCTACCTTTCCTTATAGGGTTGTCTCTAGAACTGACCCTTGACTGAACTTCAGCTTGTGACTCCATTGCCCAATGGATTTTCTTCCTGTTTCAACAAACTCCAATAAAAAAACCCAACCCTGAACTAGATAGCTAGCCTAATATATTATTTAAAACAAAGATAAAACTTATAGAGAGATCCATATATGGGTCTAGGAGGGCTAGATCATGGATTCCAAAGCGGTTTGTGGTTACCTTTGTCAATTTCTTCCTCAACCTGAGAAATTACGAAGTGATAACATTTTTGGCAACCATACTGGGGATGTTCCTTAAAAATGTGCATCAAAGTGCATATTTGACTTCTGGTGGTGAACAGAAGCCAAACACAGGAAGGATGTACCATTCACCTGGCGACTCCACACATCAGATAAGCAGTTTGAAGATGACTCCACTAGGCTAATGAATAACTCATATGATGCTACAATTGTTTCAAGGTATGCATGCTTGTAATTTTCACATATTTATGGTTTTCCAAATCCTTTACCCAAGGATGGATATTGTTTGAGAAATGGTCCAAAATTGAATGGTGAGGATTTGAGTTTGACTTTGAAGCATATATAAAATTTTCGTGATTTCACTAATCTTCTTAGAGTCAAACATGAATATGTTTTCCTTAGATTGTTTTATGATTCATTCCAAGGGAAATGTAGAAGTTGGGATGATGGTTTACCCACCAAATCCATAAGATATTTTTTAATTTTTTGTATTATTTTCTTGGAAACATGGATGGAACATACAAAATTTGCAGTAGCCCCTATTTCTATTCAAGGTTTTAAAGAATGGAATGATATGTACACTGATGAGGAAATCAATGAAAACTTTTCTGCATGTTGGCCTTCTTATTTAAAATCATGTAAAATTAGTTTAGATGATAAGATCCATTTTTTGCATGAATTTGCCAAGGACATTGAAAAATAACTTGAGGTTTTAAAAGATCAGGAAATACCCCTAACTTTTTCATTTCAGGGTCTTTCTTTTGAAGTATCTTTTCATCGGAGCCAGAAAGACACATTCCTGTATTTTCCCTTTGATATTGAGAATGAGGAATGTTTTGATGTGGATCAAGAGTTGGACAACTCATATATGGAACAATATGTGAAAGAATACATCATCTATGAATAAAGAAAACATGACAATCAAGTTACAAAACATATTCAAAATTATCAAGCAGGGCATGGCATCTATGATTTTAAAGATCCTATAGCCATGTATATGGAAGAGTTTTTTTGTTTAAACACTCAACTATGGTTTCACTGTGAAAACCAAATACATTATGAGTTTATTTCACCATCACACTGCCTTCTTTTGATTTTGATCAAGCATATTTAAGGAGTACAATCATTGAATTGGTTACTTGATTGGCTATATTGGATCTTTCATATTACTTGATCCCGCAACATGATTTCTAGCAGTGTAGGGTAGGTGGGTGTGAAAATAAGCTTGTTGGGAAAGCACCTTTTTCATTACATTTCAGTTTTGCTTTCAGAGTTTCATTTTCAGTTTGGAGCAATTACAGTTTTGATTTTCAGTTTGAAAGTGGGTTGAGTTTAGTTGGAGAAGGTCACAGGTTGTAGCTCACAAGTTTGAAATAGGTACAAAAGCAGGACAATGAATAAGTTGCAGTCTTCAATTTTGGGAACAACCCAATGGATAAAGCACCGATCTGCATATTTAGAGATCTGCAATTCTTGACACCTCTTTAGAGTTTCCATCCCCAAGTGGATCTCATGTACTTAGGGTCCTATAAATGTTTATAGGGTCACTTGATTTTAGCTGGGGATTTTATATTTGAGATGTTGTAAATATTATTTTATCCCGTAAATTATTTTCAAGAAGGTGCTTAGCGTGCTGGTCTCCTAGATGATGTTGCCTCTCCCACCATCCATTTTTACCAATCCTTTATCATCCTGCTGCACCAGTCATTTCATTCCACTATTCACTTCATCAATCCCCCCTACTAGATTCATTCCTGAATAAAACAAATGTTAAATAACAAAACATAATAAAATATTAGATTAGTTTAATAGGGTAATTAATAATAAATAATTAATTAGTTTAAATTAATAGTGTTAATAATTAGTATTTAGGTTAGTAATTGGGTTAGGGTAATAATAAAATTAAGAACATAATAAAAAAGTAATTTAAATAAAAAAATAAAAACTAATTAAGAAACATTTAATAATAAAAACAATTAAAAATTTAAATAAAGAAAAATTAAACGTAAAAACAAAACACAAAAACAAAATACGTAAACAAAACACATAAATAAAAAACATTATAAATAAAAAATAAAACAAAACAAAATAAAAAAGCATATAAAACAAAAACAAATTAAAAGGAAAATAAAAAACACGTAAAAAAAAATAAAAAATAAATAAAATAAAAACAAAACAAAAATTAAAACAAAGTTTAAATGAAATAAAATTATATAATAAAGAAAATAAAAATATATCCTAAGTCCTCTTGTATTTCACTTTTCGGACCCACCCCCTTGGTGTTGTAACATTTGCATATGATCTTTGTTTATGGATCACGATAGCTTGTTGGAAAGGTATTAATGAGGAGATTGATTTAGGGGGTTAAATCAAAGCCTTTGGGTATATTTGAGGTGCCTTATCATGAAAAAGCATCATTTAGGCCTTGAGAATGGCCCCAAAAGTTCAAGAACCGAAAAACTACTAAAAATAGTAAGTTGCCAAAAAATTGTTTAGAGCCAGTTGGAAAAGGTGGGTGGTCACTGAGATCCTCCCCCCTTAGGAATTAATGGTCTCCATTGTGTTGAGTTCCCCCATCAGATGAAGAAATTTTTACTGAATTTGGCCACGAGTGAGCCACTTGCCTTGGTGCAGGAGTTGTCCTGCTTTGAAAACCCGATAAAGCTAGATTCTCTGATGGCGATTGATCTTGACCTATTTTTCCACGATATGATTAGTGGATTACTATTACATGCAGACAGGGCTGAGATCTATTGGTTTCAACTATTCTGTTATCTCCAAGGTGTCCAACAATGGTGGAAAATAAGGTCTAAGGAGGTCCATATTGAACATTGGGTGCAAGCCAAGGAAGGGAGGAAGGTTGAGCTTAAAAGCATTGTCACCCACAACCTTGGTGATGGAATAAGGTCCATAATGGAGTGGATGAATCTTCCTATGATTCCCTATAAGGCGTTCTTTCTACAAGTGCAACAAAACTTTTTCTCCCACCTAAAATTGGTGTGGTGCCCATTGTTGATCGTGGCGCTGCTTGTACTTGGAATTGGACTTCTGTAAAATATCTTGAACCTGTTGGCATATGCGCTAGATCCACTCAATGAACCAGGTAGATTTGTAAGCTTTAGTTGGAGCATGCGATGAGTCTTCTTGGGTGGTCGTAAGGGGTAGTGCAACATCCATGGGAATCAATGGTTAAAATCCCAATCCCACCTGAAAGGGGTTGTGGTCGATTGATATATGTATAACTCTGTTGTAGTTGTGATGAAAATAGGGAAGACTCTCATCCCAGGTGCAAGGGTGCTTGTAATTGTACATGCACAGGATGTGCATGGTCATTCAGTTGACGACCTTAGTTTGGTCATCCTTCTAGGGTTGGAAGGTAGTGGACTTGATGAGATTGGTGTCTGACAGTGAACAGAGGCTCGACCAAAATGTGATGATGAAACGATTGTCTCGATATGGGATAATGGTTTGTGGGATCCCAAAGTGTACCCAAATTCATTCAAAGAATATCTTGGCAGTGGACTCCACTGTGATGTTCTTCTTATAGGTGAATAGAATCACCATCTTGAAAAAGTGATCAACAACCACAAAACACAATCATTTCCCTGCTTGGTGGATGGAAGGCCCAATATGTAGTCCATTGAGATGGATTCCCAGAGCCTGTCAGGAGTAGGCAGAGGAGTGTACATTCCTTGTTTCTTAGTGGTGAGTTTGGAAATAGCACAGGAAGTGCAGGACCATATATACTTGATGACATCCTATTGAAGTTTAGCTGGTATAAATGTCGCTGCAACACTGCCACTACCTTTTCCATGTTGAAGTTTCTTGCCACCCGATTGTAGTGGGATTCCCAAATCATCTTCGCTCGCTCGCTTGATGAAATGAAAATATGGCCTAGATGGCACAAAATCCCATCTTGAAGATTGAAATTAGTGAAAGTTGTGTTTGTGCCCAACATTTGGTAGGTGTTGGAGAAGTCAGTATCTGTCTCATAGAGGTGGCGCCATGTGGAGATCTCATGGCCACAAGAGTCTATCACTGTGGTGAGTGTCGCGACTAGAGGTCAGCTAAGGAAATCAAAGTCTCAGTTGGTACTTCCTGTTTTATACTTGATATTGAGGTGGAACTACGAAAAATATATGGACCACTTCTGATGGCAGTCATTCTATAATTTTCCTTGTGTTTGCATGAACTGAAGCGACTTATGATTAGTGTAGATGATTGTATCCTTCCTGAGAATGTAATGCCTCCATTGGTGGTAGGCTTCCACAATGGAGTACATTTCTTTTTCATAAGTAGGGTACTTACAGAAAAAATCTGATAGTGTATCACTATGATAGGACATTGGGTGGCCATAATGAGTGACGACTGTGCCCAAAACATAGTCTGAAGCATCTGTCTCGATCTCGAAGGGATGTTGTAGGTCAGGTAATGAAAGCACTGGCATTGAGAACAAGAGTTATTTCAAATCATCAAATTCTTTTTGTTGGGATAGGCCCCACACAATGTTTTCCTTACCACCACCCCTGGTTACTTGGCTGAGGGACCATGCAATATGGGAGAATCCCAATATGAACCTACGATATAAATTGGCAAGGCCTGAGAGGCTCTAAAGCTCAATGAGCGTGGTTAGGTATCGATAGTCACGAGTGACTTGGATCTTGGTTGGATCAACATGCACACCATGCACATCAATATTGTAGCCTAGGTATTGGACCCTGTCCATGTTGAAGGATAATTTTTCCAAGTTGACATATAGCTTGTGTTGTTGAAGAGTGTGTAGAACATGCTCAATATGTTGCAAGTGTTATTCCCAAGTCTTGTTGTAGATGATGATTTCATACAGATACAAAACCAAAAAATAATTTATGAAATGCCACAATATATCATCCATCATCCTCATGAAAGTTGTTGGGGAATTTTTCAAACCAAAGGGCACGACCAACCATTAAAAAATACCTTCTTTTGACTTTAAGTTAGTTTTCCATACATCCGTTTTTTTTATTGGGACCTAATGGTAGAAACAATTTAGATCAATATTACTGAAGTATTTGGCCCCCCTTGAGCTAATAAAGGAGATCATCGATTCATGGAATCGAGTACCAGTTCCTGACTGTGATTTTATTTAGGGCCTGGTAGTCAATGTAGAGTCGCTAGGTTTCGCCTTTCTTATACACCAACACGATTGGGCTTCCACAAGGTGTTGAGCTGGGTCGGATGTGCCCCTTGTGGAGCAGTTCTTGGATCTAACGCTTGATCTCCTCATTTTCTAGAAAAGAGCGATGATAGACTGAACCATTGGGTAGTGGTGCGTTGAGGGTCAGATCGATGTGATTCTTGACCCGACAGTGCAAAGGTACCCCAGTGAGTGATGAGAATATGCCTTTGTATTCTTCCACGACCTTATCCATTTTATTTTTTTTCATGGAGAGGTTGGCTGCAGAGGCCATGGATGTGGCAGAAACCTTTCACTCTCTCTGAGAGAGAATCACGAAGAAGAAAAAACTTCCCAGTCTGAGAAATGACCTTCTTCCATTGCTTGGTAGAGACTAAGGAAATAACACTAGATGGGACTACCTCAGGTATCCTGTAGAATTTCCTATTCAAAGTAATAATAACACTGCAAGGCCTAGAATCATATACACCATGACGTTTCCATAAATAAGGTTGTCCCAAAAGAACATCGCAAACTTCAAGGGGACTAAAATCACACAATATCTCATATTTGAATGGCTTGATGTCATATGACATGCGACACTGTTGGTTGACGCGAAGATCACTATCTTGATGGAGCCATATGATGGTGTAGGGTTGCGGGTGCGACATTGTTGGCAGGGCTAGCTGCTTGAAAACCTATGCTAAGATGAGGTTCTTCTTGCTACCACTATCAATGATGAAGTGCAGTGGAGTGTCTTTCACCCACATCTGTGAATGAAAGAGCCACTCATATTTCTTTGGATCATCAGTTTCACTAGGATGGATCTTGGTGGTAGAAACGATGGCATTGGGTTCTGCATCAATGATCTATCTCCCCTTTTCTAGTTCTGACTCAGAGTCAGAACCCACATCTGATTCAAATCCTTTTACCATAGCCACCAATGACTGCTTTGAGCGATAGTCAACAATGTTATTCCAGGGGCTCTTATGGAATTCGCACCCCTTCCCGGTATCTTTGTTCATCTTCCCATTGTCATTCTTTGTTTGTGGCTTGGATTGGTTGTCCTAAGGTTTCCCATATTTTCTTTGTCCTTTGTTTTGTAGGTTCGATTTTCCTTTTCTCTGCTTCTGCTATGAGGGGTTTCCAGACCCAAACTACCACATCTTTTGTTTAAGATTCTAATAGATTTTGATGACATAATGATAGGTCGTGCCCAAGGATGAGATGTCAAAAAAATCCATTTATGTCTGGATGTATCTATGCAGACTGTCGTAGTACTTGAGAACCAGATGTCACTCAAAATATTTGATATCTATTTTGGTGTGCAAGGTATGGAAGACATTAGTGAACTATGGCACTATTTAGTCTCTTTCTTGTCGCAGTGTGGTTCATCTTGTATACAAGTCGTCATAACTCCCAATAAGGTAGTATTGTTCCTTAATAACATACCTGAAGGAACCCCAAGTGGGTGAAACTAAAAATAATGTGGAACCCTCTATTTCCTTTTTCTCATAGAAAGTCTCCCACGATTATTTGACACGGGGGACTGCCTCGAGGAGTGCAAATGTAATATTTTTCTTTATCTAAAAAGTTGTGGACAAAAAAATACCCTTCTAGAAGGTTTATCCATTTATCTATGAAATCCGTATCTATTTCAACTTCAAATATAGGAATATCAAATTTGATTTGTACCTTGAAGGGGATGGTTCCTCCGCTTAAGTTGGATACGTCACTTGTAGGCAGTCGTAGAAGGATTTTTCAAAGCTATCCATCATCTCATTCCTCTGTCGCTCAAGGGATTCTTCAAGCAACATTTTGAAAGGATCACCTGTCCCTTCATATTTATTTTCTCCCAGAATGAATGGTTTCTTGGTAATTTGAGATCATTTTTCCTCAAGAGAAACAAGCTCGAGACCCAACTCTCTATACCCTGACCACGTCAGGGACATGCATTAAAAAACGACAAGGAGAAGACCGCTCTGATACCACTGATACAGATTTATGAGAGGAAAGAATTAAACCAAATATTTATAATGTTAACAAAGATACACAATGAAAAATAACAGAGATACAATAAAACTTGATTTCTATTATATAATAAATATGTTGAAAACTGTAAAATGTAGATTGAAAACAAGCTTGCTAGAATGGTGGCATCTTATCTCTGAGAAAAGATGTGATGAATACGCTCATTCGCAAGAAGATGAGTACAATCAGGATTTGAAGGCCTTTTACAATAAACTTGAATGTCAAAACCATATATATCCAAAAACCTAACCATAGGATATGAAGCACCAAAAGTCATGTGGGCCCCCTTGGGGTAAGTTAGTACATCAACTTCCCATGATCGCAACTTTTCCATACGATCTATGTTTAGGGTGCACGATAGCTCGTTGGAAATGTATTGACGAGAAGATTCATGTTGGGGGTTCAATCAAATCGTTTGGCCATCTTTGAGGTGTCTGATCACGAAAAAGCATCGTTTAGGCCCTCAAAATGGCCCCTGAAGTTTAGGAACCCAAAACTGCTAAAAATAATAAGCTGCTAAAAAAATGTTTTGAGCTAATTGGGAAAGATGGGCGGCCACTAATATCCTCTTGGATCAATCCTCCCCCATTAGGAAGAAATGGTATCCATTGTGTTGAGTTCCCCCATAAGATGAAAAAATGTCTATTGAATTTGGCCCCGGGTGAGCCACTAGCCTTCGTCTAGGAGCTTCCCTGCTTTGACAACCCGATAACGTTGGATCCTCTTCTGGTGAGTTCCCTTGACCTGTGTGTACATGAGATGATCATTGTATGCCTATTCTATGCACCCAGGGTTAAGCTCTGTTGATTTCAATTTTTTTTATATCTACGAGGTGTCCAATAATGGTGGAAAATAAGGTCGAAGGAGGTCCACATTGAACATTGGGTACAAGCCAAGGAATGGGGGAATTTTGAACTCAAAATCATTGTCACTCACAACCTTGGTGATGTTGTAAGGTCCATAATGGAGTGGATGAATCTTTCAATAAGGCCCTATAAGACGTTCTTTTTGCAATTGCAACCAAACTTTGTTGCCCACCTCACACAGGTGTGGCACCCAATGTTGATCATGGTGATGCTTATACTTGGCATTGGACTTCTGTAAAATATCATGAACCTAATGGAGGATGTGTTGGATCCGCTCAATGAATCGGGTGTCTTTTTCAGCTTCAGTTGGAGCATGAGACAAGTTTTCCTGGGTGGCCGCAAGGGGTAGTGCAACATCCATGGGACCCAATGGTTGAAATCCCAACCCCACCTGAAAGAGTCTGTGGCCAATTGAGCTATGTATGGCTATGTTGTAGCTATATTGAACATAGGGAACACTCTCATCCCAAGTGCAAGGGTGCTTGGAACTATACATGTGCATGATCATTTGGTTGAAGACCCCGATTTGGCCATCTGTCTCGTGGTGGAAGGAAGTGGAATTGGTGAGCTTGGTGTCTAGCAGTGACCAACGACTCAACTAGAATGTGTTGAGTAACTGGCTGTCCCGATATGAGATAATTTTTTCTGAGATCCCAAAGTGTACCCACACTCATTCAAATAAGAGCTTGGCAATGACCTCTGTTGTGATGTTCTTCTTGCACACAAACATAATCGCCATCTTCGAAAAACTATTAACAACCACAAAAACATAGTCATTTTCGTGCTTGTTGGATGGAAGGCTTGACATGTAGTCCATTGAGATGGATTCCCTGGGCCTATCACAGGTAGGTAGAGGAGTGTGTTAGCAACATTTTTGGTATCGGGGCATGAAGGTACACAGGTCTGCAGGATTGCCCGGGAAGCGCCCAAGCGCAACACAGAGGAACCCCTTTTCAGTTACAATTCGAGCGAGTGGGCGAAGTTTTGTTGACGGCCGCCGAGATCCACCTATAAAGATGATCAATGGTCGTCAGGATTTTGGAACTTCCGAGTTTCCCCAGGGTTAATGCAAGAGACAGCTCCAATAATTCAAGTCAATTCTGGGTCGTCCGATCCAAATTGAGACAGGTGGCTTCTAGTCGACGTATCGGGAATCAGATTTTCGGGAAACAGAGAGCCTCCCGTTCGTTGCAGTTGAAATCGCCGATCGGAGAAATGCCGAAAGCACCTTTGGAGCCGAGCCCATGGTCCTAGCATCAAGTCACTTAAAGCGAGCCTGTAGAAGAGGGCGAATCCCTTTTAAATATCAAATGCCCCCTCATCCAATCATACTAAATATGCGCGGCGCAAGATCTGGCCGCATCGACGTTTCGGAATTCGGGAGTTCGTGGGGTGAGAGTTTCATGTTGTTCAACATCGCGAAACCCCAAACCCCGACAACGCCAAAAGCACCGAAACTGGGGCCTGTGACATCATGAGCATTTTTCAGCCGTCTATCTAAAGGGGACACCTGGCAGTAAATTGAGCCATCTCGGCGTTTCGCCCCTCGCGACTCCAAAACGCAAAGAGTAGC
The DNA here is from genome assembly GCA_032191745.1 of Picea mariana. Classification (NCBI taxonomy): domain Eukaryota; kingdom Viridiplantae; phylum Streptophyta; class Pinopsida; order Pinales; family Pinaceae; genus Picea; species Picea mariana. The sequence goes on along the minus strand of JASDQU010103798.1, from coordinate 45,745 downwards.
TCCATTATGTTTCGATGCGCGAGGTGCCGGGAGAGTCCTGGACCCGAGCCCACAGTATCGTCAGGAGAGCTAAGAGCCGTCAGATCTAGAGGGACGCGTGGTGCCAGATTAATCCATCTCGGCATATCCCTCATCGCGATTTTGATCATCAAGGATCAACCCCTTCATAGTCGCGAACGCCGAAAGAACATTGGGAATAGACATGAGGTCACAGTCCGTGGTCACTTGGAGGAAGAAAGGAGCTACATAAAGAAGGCTGAAGGCACCGATTTTAGTTACAGAAGGGATTATCATGATCTCTAGGTGCCATCGGATCCGACCTCCATACTGTTTCTCGCCTGGAGTAAATGATGGCAAGAGAGGGTGGTTGAAACCTCCTTTCATTCATTAAGTGAGGGAATGGAGGGTCTGGCAAGCCGTCTGCCCGAAGAAGTCCTGTATATCAATTTTTTCAAAGAAACCATGCCGAAGTCCTCGACTCGACAAATAAGTCTGCGCACGCTAGCCCAACACTTAATGGCTCAGCTACCCTCCTTGCGGGAGCCATGCGTAGTTAAGATGGCGCTTAAAGAAAGATATCAGTACGAGTTTGACTGAAGGGACACCAAGCTTTGGGAGACTGGACACGCCTCTGTGAGGTGGATCTTCCTGAGTATATAAACTCAGTCTTTGTATTTTTGTAAGTATCGATGGTTGAGAAAAGCTCCCGATTGTAAGGTTTTGATGAAGCGCTGGTCGCTCTGGTTAATGTATAAGGAATTTGAGACTTCTTACTTTATGGATGTCAGTTTCTTTTCCATATCTTTGTATATTGTGTTAGAACGACTCAGAATTGGAGGATCCAATCGAGTTATGGCTGTTATAGGATGATGTAGGTTGCATCACTATAATAGTCACATTGTCTCTAATCGGTTCTTGTGATGTTCTCAATGCTGAAACGACTTGGAATTGAAGGATTCAGTCTAGTCACCACTCAGCTCCTTGAAGCTCTGGACCAAGAGGATCTTGGCTTCCGAGTTTTTCATCCTCAAGCTTCTGAAGGCCTATTGCTCAAGGTAGTCTTGCTCGCTCTTCTCACAAGTCTTCCTTCTTCCACCCTTTAATCATTTACTGACAGAAGTTGGATCAAGACCTCCCTTGCTTTCTACATACCAGACCCAATTTCCCAAGTTAAATCTATATTTTCTTGAGTCTTTACCCATATCATCACCCCATTAAATAAACCRTGACATAAAAAATGATGGGCGTCGGGCTCTGCTCCTGCAAGMAATCTAGGAGTGACTTCTGACGCTAACATTTCTGGTKCCRTTGCCGGGGAYGAAGTTGAAAATTTTCCTCGGTTTTGAATGACAACGATCAACTGATTCTGAAGGTGCATCAGAGATCAGAATTATCAAGATTTCTACTATGCACCTGGCGACTCCACTGTGACGACTCCACTGRGGATAAATTTCTCTATTAATTGTGGCTTTCAGAGGCAGACACAYGCGGTCTCATCCACAGCTACCTCTAGCTACACCTGAAACTGATCCGGAAGTGGTTCTCAGGAAAGGAAAGGCCTCTGAAGAAGAAGCTTTCACTRCCGAACCAGGTAATCTKCCATCTCCTTCTGTAAGAACTCCTTTTTCTCCTCCTCAGTTTCTTAATAGACCTCTTTCAAAGGTTTCCCGTTTCCTGAATTTTGGGAGTTCCTGCTGAGTTTTCCCCTCCTGGTCTAGGATTGGAGGGAGAAATCCTTGTCACTCCCCTCTCCTCTGAAGCTAGACCTTGGCATAGACCTAGGACTACAGAAGATTTCCCCACTCCTGCACAAAGAAAAACACCTGCTGAATTGAGGTCATTAGCTCTCTCCTTAAATCCTCTCTTGTTTCCCACTCCACTTCAAGACTCATTCCCAGTAGCCCCTTCACGAACTCCTTCCCCTCCAAGCTCTACTCCACCTTATATTCCTATGGCTGGTGCTAATCCCCCTCTGAATAGAATGGACACCATAGTTTCTACCAGATATTCTCCCTTAATCCTACCCCATCCTATGAATCCTCTCCCTGCTGGAGACTACTTGAAGTATATGCCCAAGTTCACTGGGGAAGGAGACATAACTGCCGAAGAGCACCTGGCTGATTTCTACAGTTATGCAGATAACCTCAACATTGAGAGTGAAGATGTCTGGATGAGAGTCTTCGTCCAGAGCCTCGATGGCGAGGTGAGGAAATGGTTTAGAGGATTGGCTCCATGATCTATTGCTGGGATTGAAGCCCTGGATAATGCTTTCCTGAGGCAATGGGGCGATAGGAAAGATTTCATGTATTACATGACAAAGTTCGGGTCTCTGAAGAAAATGGAAGGAGATTCCATCACCGACTTATCCAGAAGATTCAATAAGATGTATAACAAGATCCCCGCCAAAATAAAGCCTTCAGAAGCCTCGACCAAGATTTCTTATGCTAGTGCGTTTGACCCCGATTTCTGTCTGTTACTAAGAGAAAGAAGAGCCACCTCCTTAGCTAAAATGAAAGATGCGGCCATAGAAGTGGAATCAAATGTATTAGCAGCTGATAGAATGAGGAACAAGGCCGACGCAGACACAATAAAGGGAAGATCTGAAGCCTCAACTTCTGGCCCATCGGTGCCTCACCCGCAAGTGGACGAACTGACCAGAATGGTGAAGTCTCTATCCGCAGAGATGGAGAGAATGAAAGTGGAAGGGAGGCAAGCATAAAAGGGCCCTCAGAACGCCAAAAACAAAGGAGGTTTTAGGAAGCCAAACAATTTTACTCCCCTGACTATGCAGAGAGAAAGGGGAAGAGACAGAGATGACCAGAAAATTCAGGCCCCTTTTCAAAACAATTTCGTGACCGAGGAAGAACAAGAAGGAGCAGAGGAACTTGATCCTGAAATCCATTGATTTGGAGATACGCCTCCTTTTCCTCATCTCACTCAATCATCATACGAGGAGTCTCTCATGGACAATCAGCTAAATGAATTGAGAAAGGGAGACAAGCCTAGTGGCAGCCAAGGCAGATATGATCTAAGGTCTAAAAAAAGGACAACAACACTTGATGTTCCTGAGCGGTCCGCTAGAACAGAGAAGCCTGCTAATGAGGTAGCGGACAAAAACAGAGGTAAGAAGGCTCAACCCCTCTCTCCTATTATCCAGAGTCATGTTCCCGAAATAAGAGAAATTCTCAAGCTTACATCTTCTTTTAATTTCGAGCAGGAAATTCAAAAAATTAGAATCCCTGTGCCCCTAACCGAATTGATTAAACATGAAGGGTTCAAGAAGCGCTTCTCTGAGATTTTACAATATGAGGTCTCATGCCTTCCCATAGACTCCATCAACTTGCAAGATGAAAAGCCTGCAGTCATTCTAGGTCCCATGATAGAAGACAAGAATGACTCATCCCCTCCCTTCTACACTTCCTTGAACATACACGACAAGGTACTGAACAATTGTTTGATGGATTCATGGGCTTCTCACAACCTCATGCCCAAAAATGTCATGGAAGAACTAGGACTAGAAGTCACCCGAGCCTATCATGACCTCTATTCCTTTGACTCCAGGAAAGTTCAATGTCTTGGGGTTATCAAAGACCTGGTCGTGACCTTGTTTCAGCTGCCCATGAAAAGTGTGGTCATGGATATTGTAGTGGCCGATGTCCCCCCCAAGTTTGGTATGATGTTATCAAGATATTGGATTAAAATATTGGGGGGAACCTTGCAGATGGACCTTACATATGCTACTATCCCAGTGTTCGGAGGAGATCATAGAAGACTATACAGAGAAGCCCAACTAGCCTATATAATCAGCAATGAGGCCAACCCTACCAATCATCCCATTTTCGCCTTAGATACCGATTTAGGTTCCAGTGTGCTTCAACTCACCCATGCTCCTAAACCTCCTCTTAAAGTCAGAAATCAACCCACCATTTCCCCTAAATTTCCTCCCTCCATCACCCCCATCTGGAAAATGTTCTTTGATGGAGCCTCTTCCAGGGAAGGCGCTGGAGCTGGGGTGGTTTTTGTGTCACCTTCTCAGGAAACCATATCTCTATCATACAAATTAGAATTTGAAGCTACCAATAATGTGGGAGAGTATGAAGCTCTTTTCCTGGGGTTAAGAGCCACAAGGGAAATGGGAATTCAGGAGGTAGCAGTGTTCGGTGATGCAGAGTTGGTGGTCCAACAAATCAGAAACGCTTATCAGGCTAAGCACCCTCGATTCAGAAGCTACAGAAATGAGGTGTGGGACCTAGTTGACAGTTTCTTCTCAGCATTTAACATTTCTCTCATTCCAAGAGAGGAGAACACGATGGAAGATTCATTGGCTACATCAGCAAGTAATTTCAGAGTACCCTTGCCGCCTAAATTCAGATATGAGGTGGAAGTGAAATACAGGCCCTCCATACCTGACAACGTCAAACATTGGAAGGTATTCAAGGATGATCTCGATATCAAGAAGTTCTTGGAGACTGTCGAAGAATTTTCAGAGATGCATATCAACCGAGACTCTGTCTCTGAAGAAAGGCTTGATGGGGGTAATTTTCTGAATAAGATTGCAGAGCGTAACATTGTGCAGATGCCCAACAATCATATTCCAAGGGAATTGGTTCCTTTGGAAAGGATTTTTGATAGAAATGATGTGTCACTAAAGGGAGAGACCTCAGAGGATGACACTGGAACTATTCAGTGCAACATTGGGACCGAGAGTGAGCCCAAGTTTGTCAAATTGTCAAGAAGTCTAACAGAGGAGTAGAGGTCCGAATACATTGGACTTTAAAGGAAATTTTTGATGTTTTCACCTCAACCTATGAAGACCTCAAAACCTATGACACCTCTATCATCGAGCATAAAATCCCATTAAAAGAGGAGGCAAATCCATTTAGGCAGAAGCTGAGACAGATCAATCCTATGCTGCTGCCTATCATGGAGAGGGAAGTGAATAAGCTGCTTCAAGCTCAGATCATTGTACCACTGAGATACTCAGAGTGGGTGGCCAACCTGGTGCCAGTAAGGAAAAATAATGGAGAGATTCGACTCTGTGTAGACTTCAGGAACCTGAAAAGGAGCTCACAAAAGGATAACTACCCCTTGCCAAAGATGGAACATATACTGCAGAGGGTAACAGGAGCTTCCAGGATGTCCATGATTGATGGTTTCTCTGGCTACAATCAAGTCTCTGTTCTTCCCGAGGACAGGGAAAA
>JASDQU010103798.1:13579-34077 GCA_032191745.1 Picea mariana | reverse complement strand
CAAGTCTTGTTGTATATTAGGATATCATATAGATACACAAATACAAAAGAATTAGTGAAAGGCCACAAGATATCGTGCATCATCCTCATGCAAGTTGCTAGGGAATTTTTCAAACCAAATGACATGACTAGCCATTCAAAAATACCTTATTTTGACTTGAAGGAAGTTTTCCAAACAACTACCTATTTTATTAGGACCTGATGGTAGCCAGACTTCAGATCAATCTTACTTAATTAATTATCCCCTTTGAGCTGATCAAGGAGATCATAGATTCATGGAATCAGGTACTAGTTCCCGAAAGTGATTTTCTTTAGGATATGTTAATCAATACAGAGTCGCCAGGTCATGTCTTTGTTCTGCACCAACACGATTGGGCTTCCACGAGGTGAAGAGTTGGGTCGAATGTGCCCCTTGTGAAGAAGTTCTTGGATCTAACAATTGATCTCCTCATTTTCTAGTAGAGAGTAGTGATAGGATGTCCCATTGGGTAGTGGTGCATTAGGGGTTAGATCAATGGGATTCTTGACATGACAGTGTAGAGGTACCCCAGTAGGTGATGAGAAGATGTCTTTGTATTCTTCCAAGACCTTGTCCACTTTATTTTGTTACATGGGGAGGTTGGACATGGAGGCCATGGATATGGCAAAAAACTTTTTCTCACTCTGAGATCGAATCAGGAAGAATAAAAACTTCCCGGTATGAGAAATGGCCTTCATTAATTTCTTGGAAGAGATCAAGGAAATAAAAGTTGGTGGGACTACCTCGGGTATCCTGTATAATTTATTGTTCAAAGTAATAATAACACTGCGAGGCCTAGACTCATATACAACATGACGTTTCCATAAATAAGGTTGGCCAAAAAGAACATCACAAACTTCATGGGGAGAAACATCACACAATAACTCATATTTGAATGGCTTGATGTTGTACGACAGGGGACACTATTGGCTGATGCGAAGATCACTTCCTTGACAGAGTCATCCGATAATGTAGGGACGTGGGTGTGGCATTATTGGTAGGGATAAATCCTTGATGAAATATGATGAGATGATATTCTTATGGATGCTGCTATCAATGATGAAATGCAACAGAGTGCCTTTCACCCACATCTATGAATGAAAGAGACACTCACCTTCCTCTAGCTCATCAGGTTCACCGGGATAGATCTTGGTGGTAGGAACAATGGAAATGGATTCTATGTCAATGATCCATCTCCCCTTTTTTGGTTCTGACTAAGAGTCGGAACCCACATCTGATTCAAAGGATTTTACCTCAACCACCAATGACTGATTTGAGTGACAATCAATAGTTTTATTCCAGGGGATCTTATGGAAGTCACACTACTTCCCGATATCTTTCTTTTTTTTCCCATTGTCCTTCTTTGCTTGTGGCTTGGACTGGTTGTCTTGAGGTTTCCCATATTTTCTCTGTCCTTTTTTCTATGGGTTGGGGATACCCTTGCCCCACTTCTTCTTTCAGGGGTTCTCAGACCCAAAATGTCACATCTTTTGTTTAATATTCAACTTGATTTTGATGGCATAACGATAGTCTGCGCCCAAGGATGATATATCCAAAAACTCCAGTTATGTCTAGATGTATCTATGCAGACCACCATGGTACTTGAGCACCGAATGATGCTCATAATATTTTATACCCATCTTGGTGTGCAAGGTATGGAAGACATTGGTGAACTCTTGCACTATTTTGTCTCTTTCCTTACGCAGTGTGGTCCATCTTATATACAAGTCATCATAAATTCCAACATGGTAGTATTATTCCTTAATAACATATGTGAAGGAACCCAAAGTGGATGCAACTGCAAATAATGTGGAACCCTCTATTTCCTTTTTCTCAAAAAAAATCTCCCACCAATCTTTGACATGAGGGATGACCTTGAGGAGAAAAAATGATTTTTTGGAATTTTTCAACCTAATGGGATTAGGCAACATTTCTAAGTTGCCATGTGATGAGGTCTTTGATTTTTGTAGGATATATTCGAGGGGAAACTAAAAGAATGGTAGAATCTCTAGAGATTCCACTTCCAAGTTTACAAAATCTGTTGTAGGAACATGGGTCACAAAGGTTGAAATTGGTAACATGTTTGAAAATTTTAAAATTGATATTATCAACTCTTTAAGTTCACTATTAGATGTTTTGTAGGTTAAGAAGAAGGATTTGTCGAAAAAATAGTTATCCATATTCTGTCCCAAATGCTGAGAAAATCACCCTTGGAAGGTGTTGGCCCTTGGTTATGTATTAAGGAATAAAGAGAATATCAAGGAAGAAGAAAGACAAAGTACGAAGTGCATGGAAGGGACACAAATCGAGAAAAGGTCAAAGTGGTTAGAGAAGAAGAAAAGAAGGAGCGAAGTAAAGGAAAGCAAGTCGTTGGAAGAGGAAATCTAGGAGGACAAAGAAACAAGGAATATGGATCGTGGACAAGTCAACAAACGAAAGAAGACATCAATGGGTGTTTTGGAGCACCTCGCGAAGAAGAAGGAAGAACAAGTCAATGAAGTCCTGAAAAGATGGGTTATGTGGACCTAGGGTTTTGGTACCTAGGGTTTTGGCACCTAAGCTTCGATATAAGGTTGTCTAAGAGTCATGAAATGTATAAATAAAGGTCTAAAAGAGTGGAGAGGGTTGTTTTTGAGATAGAGAGATTGATCTGTGATAGTGTATGCTTGTATTTTGAGATCCTCAGCTGGGTGTGAAGATCAACCTTGCAGCTAGGTGCGCAGGGAGAGGGAATAAAGAGAAAGAGAGAGAAGAATCTGCAACTAAGTGCACATATAGAACTGTATTTTTTCATCTAATATATCAAGAAACACAGTTCTATGGACTTATCCCTAGGGAGAGGGTGAGCCACGTAAATCTTGTTGTTCTGTGTGGTTGATGTTGTGTTATTTTCTATCTGTTATACTATTATTGCATTGTGGTATTCCCTGTTAAAGATAAGAGTTATAACTAACTTCACAAAGTAAGCATAGAACTGTTAAAGAACCTCTAGGATATGTTGTGTTGTTATTCTGGAATCACTTTGCATTTCGTTTGGTTGTAGACACCTATGTCCTGCAACACCCCTATTGCTGCTTCGGGTGAGACTTCATATGCTTCGCAAGTGTTTCCGAAAGGGCCAGTAGTTTCCATCGAAAACAAAGATTCAGAAGTGGATAGAAGAAAAATAAAGGGACTTCACCGAAGCTCAGAACAAGAACCCTAACATTAGTACATAAGACTGGTTGGGGAGGTAAATATTTACTGACGTGCATGAGATTTTATTTGGAGGAGTTCATAAGGATTTGTATGAGTGGTTAGACATATTAGCAGACACCCAGTTTGAGATCATATCTAGACCAACTATGGTTTGGAAAATGACGTTAATTAAGAAATTCAAGAGGTTCGACAGCATTGTGTCTAGAATAGTGGATCTTTGGTTTGATAACACTATTGGAGGGTACATTACTGAGTTTTATATTGACAAAATAGAGTCATATAGTCAAGCAGAGAGGTATTTCTTTAAGGGGCCTAGAGGAAAGTTTCTACACTTTTTGAAGCTGAGGATTAAGATGTTGTTGCATGAGAAGAATATATTGAAGATACAGTAATCAGTTGGATTTTAAATCTAATGTTCAATAATTCAGACAATGAAAACGACGCAGAGGTTGGACACACGCATAGTGGGAGATCATTCAGAAAGGTTCCTCTTTCAAACCTGTTTAAGTAGAGTTACAGACCTTTGGCACAAGACGAAGATTTATACAGTGGGGAAGAAGCAGGGAGATCAGACAAAGAATATTCAGAGTTCACAAGGGCAGAGGAAGCGGAGGCTGAGGAAATTCTCCAAGAAGAAACATAAGCTTTAGGTATTGCGCCAACTATCGAAGTAAGTACTATTACTCCCCTTATTGTTTTAGCAGCATTAAGTAACCATAGTAACCATTGTAACCATAGTAGTCAGAGAAATCAGAGTACTGTTACGAGAATTTTAGTACATACTCAGTCGAGAAACCAAGGAAGATCTATGGCAGATGAAATGAGGTTACCCATCTTCAGAGGAGATGGATCTAAGGATCCTAACCAACACTGGTTCTTATGCGAAGTTGTGTGTAGAATTAAGAAAGTCACCGATGAAGCTGTCAAGAGAAATCACTTTAGTACTACCTTGACGGATCGTGCATTTAGATGGTATATGAAGTTTCTTTCAGGATATGTACAACCTAAGACACTGAATGAAATTAAAAATACGTTGAGTGCGGAGTTCAAGAAACCTAAGCTGGATTCACAGTGCATTACAGAGTTAAAGGAGATCAAATGGAAGGTGACTGAACCCATTTGGGAGTTTGATCAGAGGCTTAAGACCTTGACAGGCCATTTAAGTTTTCAGATTATAGATGAACAACCCAACGAATGGTTCATCATTGCCCTCCTTCTGCACATTAGAGTTCCTATGATGAAACATAAGGTCTCTTTGCAGGATGAAGCATTAGAGATCACCATGAAACTAGAAGCAACCCATGTAGGAGAATCCAGTCCAGGTATGAGTCATATTTTGAATCAATTAACTAGTTTATCTTTACAGATAGAAGACATGATGAAAGATAAAGGAAAGAAGAAAAGAGAAGGTATCTGGTGTATCAAATGTAAATCAGAGGGCCATGATAAAGAACACTGTCACCTATTTAATGAAAACTTGGCCTTTGGGGCCCCTAACCCTTTGAAACATGCTACTTTACCCTGGTGCGAGGTATGTAGAACTAGACATCGCGCTGGTAAATGTTATTATATGCAGAAATACATCCAAAAAACCACCAATATTTATTTCACATTCTGTAAATCTGTAGGGCATGATGAGAAGGATTGTAGGGCTTATGAAATCATGCATGAAAGGTCAAGGGATGCATATAGAATTTAAGGAGAATTACATTCAGAAGGAAATAATGCACAGTTCAATTCCCCAGGAAAAGGAAACTTCAACTCTCGTGGTGGATTCAGAGGAAGAGGATGAGGTGGATGTATGGGTTGAGGTAGGGGTCATATTATTTTCTATAACTATGCACAACCAGAATATTTGGCAAGGGATTGTCAGAACCCTTGTACTACTTGCAACTACTGTAATTAATTTGACCATGTCATTGAAGAATGTCCAATATTGTTAGCCAAACTTCAAGAAAGACGAGGTGGAAACCAACAAGATCAAATAATATCAACAGAACCTCATGGTGAGGATCCTAGAGTCATTGTTATTACTAGAGGAGGCGCTGCTATAGGAGAAGATAGGGTGACTCCAGGGAAGACTACAGATGGATTAGGGATCAGAAGAGCTACAGAGAAGGCACAATTGTTTGATATAAGAAGAGAAAATCATACTTTTGAAGAAGCAATGAAAGAATTTGTAGGAGAACTAGCTTCTTCATCTAGGGCACAACCAGAAGTAAGGGAATGTGAAATGCCCCCAACATTTGATCAGTCTACCCTAGATAGACAAGGAAAAGGGGTAAGAAAGCTTATGGACTTCTTGTATACTTGTATCAATTTGATTCAAGATGAAAAAGTTGTGCAAGAAATACAACACTTGATAAGATAGTATGAAATTGGAAGAATAGATCCTCTACTGAGTAGAGTAGTGAGTCAAGTATCTAGAAAAAGGAGGACAAGCAAGGAACTACACCTTAGTGCCCATATTGGAGACTATGATGTGGACTATGTGGTCCTCAACCTGGGATCATAAGTAAATGTTATGACGAAGCAGACTTGGGCATTGATGGGAAAACCTAGATTTATTTACACTCCTAGGAGGCTCAGAATGGCTAATCAACAGGCAGTGAGCCCATTTGGAATACTAGAGCATGCCCCTGTGGACATCGATGGAGTGAGGACATTTGCATATTTCAAAGTGATCGAGATTGTTGATGATAGATGTCCCTATCCTGCACTTTTAGGAATTTATTGGGATTTCAACAATCTGACTGATGTTGACCTAAAAAATAGAATAATGACATTATAGGGTAATTTCCTTAAGGTCATTGCACCTATTGATCCTGATGAAGGTCGCAGATACAGAGAACCTATAAGGGAATAAGACCGCGCCTACGAACTAGAAAATATCTATAAACTGACAGAAGGACAACCATATTATATTAACCCTACAACAGATGGAAATCTAAGTTGGTGAAGTGAGAGTGCATGCTCGCCAGATGCAGAAGAAGCATTGGAAAATTGGAATATCAAAATGTATGAAGTCTCTATGTGGAGGTGTGCCAGATTGACCAAGGAAGTTCGTTGGATTGGCATAGAAGTAAGTAATCTTCCTACATTTAATGGCTTGAATCATTTAGAGACATTTCTAGCTGAATTTGAGAAAATTGTACCAGTACAAAAGAGGATGTTGGCACTCAATGAAACCTTGAAAGCAACACCATATAGATGGTGGGGAACACACAGGAAGAACATCACAGAGTAGATGCAATGTCAAACCTTATTGACAATACACTTTTTGGACCAAGATGAAGGATGCAAAGTTTGATACACAGGACAAAGTTTTCCTAAGGACCATATGTGAAGTTGTGAAGAGGCATGGAGCATCATTCCCAAGGAATAGTGGGTACATAAGGTCATTAACACCTTAGATACTATGTCTATCAACTGGTATCTTCAAGTAGAACTACACTTAGCCACTATAGATTCATATGGTATGACCCAAAACTTTATAGCTACATTCTTATTTGAAAGTCAATACCCCACAGTATATCAAACCTTACAAATTATTAGACATAAGGTATTCAAGGAGGAACCTAACCCCCCTCTTGACAAAGAAGAAGATGAATGGACTGTGGCTCTTCATCAATTACAGGGTTGTTATAATATTAATGCTGATGAGGGCGATGATTTTAGGAAAGTGAACATTTTAGAAACTGAAGGACAGAGAGACATAGAAGGGCCAGGGATTGAATTACCTTTTGTAGGGAAACCTATTAAGATTAAGAAGGTTAATATTGGAAAAGAGAAAGTACCTAAGTTGGCTAATGTTGGAGACTATTGGGATGATGCTACTATTAGTAATATTACACAACTATTTCATGAGTACCAGGACTTGTTTCCAACCAAGTTCATAGACATGAAGAGCATTAAATGGCCCATGGGAGAAATCAAGATCCCCTTGAGAGATATGCGATACCTATCAAGAAGAGGCCTTACAAACTGAATCCGAAGTACAAGAATAAAGTTAAGATTGAACTAGATAGAATGTTGGAAGCAAGAATCATAGAACCAGTTGAAGAATATGAATTGATCATCCCTATGGTGGTCCAGGATAAGAAGTCAGGGGAAATCAGAATCTGTGTAGATCTAAGGATACTGAATGATGTATGCCTACATGACCCATTTCCTACACCTTTTACTGATGGAGTCCTGGACAATGTAGGAAGACAAGAAGTTTATTCATTCACAGATGTATTTTCAGGCTATCACSAGATCATAATTGCTAAGGAGGACAGACATAAGACTACATTTGCAACATAATGGGGTTATTTTCAGTAAACTGTGATGCCTTTTGGCTTGAAGAATGCACCAACCATATTTTCCAGGGTGGTGGTCGAAGCATTTAAAGACTTTTTACACAAATATTTGGAAGCATACTTTGATGATTGGACCATTTTTAGTCTACTGAAAGATCATATTGAATGTTTGAGATTAATGTTAGATAAGTGTAGGAAATATCAGATTTCCTTGAATCTAAAGAAGTGTATTTTATTTTCACCTTTTGGAGTGTTGTTAGGACACATTGTGTGTAAGAAGGGGTTGTTGGTAGATCCTTCCAAGATTGCTATCATTGTTGATCTACCTCCCCATACTTCGTTTAGGAACCTACGCACTGCATTGGGGCACACTGGATATTATAGAAATTTTATTAAGGGCTATGAATAGATAACAACACCTATGGAGAAGCTACTAAAGAAAGATAGTAAGTTTAAATGGACAGATGAATGCCAGGAGAGCTTCGACACACTAAAGCAGAAATTGGTCACTGCGCCTATCTTGGTTTTTCTAGACTGGAGCAAGAAGTTCAATGTTCATGTCGATACTTTGTCCATTGTATTATGAGAAGTCTTAGAACAACCAGGAGTAGGAGAGATCGACCATCCTATATCCTTTTCTATAAGGAAGATTTCTACATCTGAAAGGAATTATACTACCACTGAAAGAGAAGTCTTAGCTATGGTATATGCGCTACATAATTTTAGACACTACTTTCTGGGAGGACATTTTAAGATGTTCATTGATCATTCTTCAATAAAGTACTTAGTCAACAAGCCAGTGTTGGGGGGAAGAATATTCATATGGCTATTATTATTTCAAGAGTATGACTTTGACATCGTGGTCAATCCAGGGAGAATGAACAAGGGACCTGACCACTTATCCAGATTAGAACATGGAGAGGAGCCCACCATTTTGGATGATACACTACCAGATGCACAATTGTTGGACATCAGAAAAGTCGATGATCACTTCGCCGAGATAGTTTAGTTTCTGTCCATAGGAACGACACCTCGTGAGTATACATTTATTTAGAAGAAATAATTGGTAGTTCACGCTACAGATTTTCAACTTATAGCTGGACAATTATACAATATATGATCAGATGAGATCTTAACAAGATCTGTTATGGAGTCTGAAAGACCATTGATCCTTGTAGAAGCACATGAAGGCATCACAGGAGGACATTATGCAGGGAAAAAAACATTGTAGAAGGTCCTTAGAGCTGGCCTCTAGTGGCCCAATTTCATAAGGATGCTAAGGAATACTATAGAGCTTGCGATGTATGCCAAAGGATAGGGAAACCTTCTAGAAGGGATGAGATGCCCTTAGCACCTCATGGGACCCATTAACCCACCAGGAAAGCACACAGGAGATCAATACATTACCATTGCTACAGAGTATTCAACCAGATGGGAAGAAGCAAGAGCAGTTAAGGACTGTAGTGCAACTACAACTGCATGATTCATTTTTGAGGATATCATAACCATATTTGGATGCCTGAAGATCCTTATGAGTGATCAAGGTACACATGTCATTAACAAACTTATTGAAGCCTTGACTCAGGAGTTCGAAGTTCACCATCAGAAGAACACTCCATACGACCCACATGTGAATAGCACAATCGAAGATTTCAATAGGATCCTGGAGACAATGATAACTAATATTTGCTGTATCAACATAGATGATTGGGATTTGAGAATTCGAACAATATTATGGGCTTATATAAATACTTGTAAAAATTTAACCATGAAGACTCCCTTTAAGTTAGTTTATGGCTTGGAAGTAGTGATACATATGGAATATTTGGTTCATATTTTAATAATTGTAGCATTTACAGGTATGGATGATACCGATGTTGTTCAAAAAAGGCTCGCGCAGTTGATGGAACTAGAGGAAGACGGGTTCATTGTAGGGTTTCATCAACAGGTACAAAAGGAACGAGAAAAGGCTTACCATGAGAGACATATCAAGAGGAAAGCATTAAAACAAGGAGATTTGGTATTTTTATATGACATCAAGTTCATGAAACACTCAGGGAAGTTCAGAACACATTGGCTTGGACCATTTGAGGTCACCCATGTTACAGAAGGAGGATATGCATAGTTGAAGACCCTTAATGGAGAATGGAAGGATGGTTTAGTAAATGGGAGACGATTGAAATTGTATTATGACAACCAGTTGCCTCACAACTCTCAATAAAATATAAGGAAGAAGGGTCTAGGTACCAAGTGTAGTTGAAATTAGGTACCAGACACAGACAAGACAATATGCACACGATAGGGAGGGACAAAGCATAAATCATAGGCTGCTCCACGTAGTCTGCATTCAAAGTGATACAGAAGGTTCAACCCTACAATGACTCGGGACGAGTCACATGTGAGTGTTGGGGGCCTGTTGTCCCTTGGTTATGTATTAAGAAAGAAAGAGAAGATCAAGGAAGAATAAAGACAAAGTACGAAGTGTGCGAAAGACACACAAACCGAGGAAAGGTTGAAGTGGTTAGAGAAGCAAAAAAGAAGGAGCGATGTAAAGGAAAGCAAGTTGTTGGAAGAGGAAATCTAGGAGGACAAAGAAACAAGGAAGATGGATCGTGGACAAGTCAACAAGCGATAGAAGACAGCAATGGGTTCTTTGGATCACCTCGTAGAGAAGAAGGAAGAATAAGTCAACAAAGTGCTAAAAAGGCGGGTTATGTGGACCTAGGGTTTTGTTACCTAGGGTTTTGGAACCTAGGATTTGGTCTAAGGTTGTCTAAGAGTCATGAAATGTATAAATAAAGGTCTAGAAGAGTGGATATGGTTGTTGTTGAGATAGAGAGATTGAGCTATGACAGTTTATGCTTGTATTTTGAGATCTTTAGTTGGGTGCGAAGATCAACCCTACAACTGGGTGCATAGGGAGAGGGAATAAAGAGAAAGAGGGAGAGGGTGAACCACATAAATATTGTTGTTCTGTGTGGTTGATGTTGTGTTATTTTCTATCTATTATGCTGTTATTGCATTGTGGTATTCCCTGTTAAGGATAATAGTTATAACTAACTTCGTGAAGTAAGCATAGGATTGTTAAAGAACCTCTAGGATATGTTGCATTGTTATTATGGAAGCACTTTTCAGTTCCTCTCGTTGTAGACACCTCTGTCCTGCAACCTCCCTATTGCTACTTCGAGTGAGACTTCATATGCTTTTCAAGTGTTGCAGAAAGGGCCAGTAGTTAGGGTTTGTTGGTGCGCTATTAGAGTTGAACCCTGTGTCTGTCCTTGTGCCAACAAAAGGAATTACCACTAGACAACATCAAAATTTGTGGCATTTGTGAAGAGTCCCATGCCACCAAGGACTACCCTTCCTTACCATGAGTCATGGAAATATACCATGGAGAGAAAGGAGCCTCAACTTCACTATATTCCATGGCACCACAAAAAACATGGCAATGACCTTCAGGTATGGCTCAAAATTCTTCATCTCAATTTCCTTATTCTCATAATCAGCTGTGGAATATTCATATACCATGAAAACATTGGAAATCTCAACATGGTGCACAACATAATTGGAATAAAGGTTGGTGCAGTCCATATTATGATGGCATAACTAATTTTCCTTATCCTACACCACCACCATATACATACCCCTCATAGGATCCTAAACAACAAATCAATCAACCACAACAACTTTCATTACCAACTCCTCAAAACCCTCCACTTCCAACCCAAATCCATGCCCAACCTATCCCAAATCCTAATAATCATATTCCAGTTTAGAACATGTATGGAATTTATTTGAAAACATGTCCCACATATTCTATCACACCTATATCACTACAATAAATTCACTTGAGGCATGGGAAAGTTCTTAACCCAAAACTCTCAATAGTTATCTAGGAAAATGAATAAGAAGAGACTCCTATCCAATATGAAATTTTCCAAACTCCATTACCATATAAATATCAGA
This sequence comes from Picea mariana, assembly GCA_032191745.1. NCBI lineage: Eukaryota > Viridiplantae > Streptophyta > Pinopsida > Pinales > Pinaceae > Picea > Picea mariana. Next base: position 22,594 of record JASDQU010103798.1, on the reverse strand, counting down.
TTCAATCTCAAGTTTAGACCACCCCACAAACCAGTTCTCATAAGGAACAATTATTATAGTTCGATCAACCTCCTTTTCCAGAGAGTTTGGCACTATAAAAGACAATTAACCTTATGAGTTCGACATGATGTCATAATTGAATAACCTTTGTATTAAGATACCTTTGCTACAAGAAATAAAGTACATTCCCATATACACTAAAACAATTAGAGACTTGTGAATTAATAATCTAGGTAGACGAAAAATGAACCCCCCAACCATCGAAGTTGTAAGGAAATTGGCAAGCCTCATGTCCATTGAAATCACTGCAGAAAAGTATGTGGACCCTGGGAACCTTGTAGTCATATTCTTTATTAATAAGACTCCCACTGAAAACACCCTAATTGACTTGGGTGCATCCATAAATTTAATTACATTAGAGAAATTAAATCAATTGAGACTTCATAATCTCCTCCTTACACACACTATGTTTTAACTAGTTGATTGATCTAAACTTAAGCCAGAGCATATTTTAGAAGATGTGATTGTCTCAATGGAATCATGTGAGTACCCAGTATATTTCTATGTCATACAACCTAAAACCAATTTGGGTTTCCACCCTTTGATCCTAGGGATACTATTGATGGCCACAATTGATGCTTTCATCAATTGTAGGTATGGGAATATGACAATTACACATAGCACTAAGACCAAACAAATTACTTTATACCCCCCTTCTAGACCAACAAATGAACTAGTGACGAGAATTTGATTAGTCATTGCATCACTAATCTAGATTTCCCATAGTATTTTGCAGGGCAGTCATCATCTCACATTCAAACTTCTATTGATTATCTTCTTGATTTTTTTTTTCAAGAGAATTGCATCGAAGAGGAAATATCCTCTTCCTTTTCATCAATATTTTATGTACACTCAATTTATGAAATTGATTATAAGACTATTAATAGTTTCCCTGAGAAATCATTAAACATTGATTCTTCCTTAGATAGTACACAAGAAGGGAAATTAATCTAGGTTTTAAGAAGCTTTTCATACACCTTTGCATTGGAATATACTGATATTAAAGGAATTCACCTAGATACATACATCCACCACATCTATATTTAGAAATATATCACTCTTGTTAGACAACCACATAGAAGAATGAATCCGACCTTGAGAGAGATAGTGTAAGTCGAACTGTAGAAACTTTTGAATGTCAGTTTCATTTATCCCATCTCAGATATTCATTGGGTGTCACCATTAGTTTTCATTCCTAAAAATAACAGTAAATGGCATATATGCATGGAATATAGGGAGTTAAACAAGGCTACCCTAAAATATCATTTCCCCCTACCTTTTATTGACCAGGTTCTGGACACACTCGCTGGAAAGAAATACTTTTCTTTATTGGATGGGTTCAACAGATATAACCAAATATACATTTCTCCATAATACCAAGACAAGACAACCATTACATGTACTTGGAGGACATACACCTACAAGGTACTACCCTTTGGTTTGTGCAATGCTCCAACCACATTTTAACAATAAATACTTGGTATTTTTTCTGATTTATTACATGGTTGTATGGGAATATATATGAATGACTTTACTGTGATAGGTGGTTCTTTTGTTGAAGCCTTAAGTAATCTTGAAAAAGTTTTCAAAAGATGTAGAGAGACAAATCTTGCATTAAGAAATGAGAAATGTTTTATGATAATGATTAGAGTAATTGTATTAGGTAATCATGCGTCAACTGCAGGAATAAAGGTATATCTAGCTAAAATAGAAGTAATTGTCAACATGCTACCTATGAATAATCAAAAGGGAATCTGAAGCTTCCTAGGTCATGCAGGCTACTATTGACACTTTGTAGAAAATTTTACAAAGATATCACTTCCCCTGTTCAAATTTCTTACAAAATATGTTGAATTATATTAGGACAATCAATGTCAATGTTCCTTTGATATACTTAAGCAAAAAATCTCCTCAACCCCAGTGTTGAGAGGACCAAAATAGAGTCTTCCATTCCATATCTCGACTAATGCATCAAATTCAACCATAGGATTTGTACTAGGTCAAAAGGAAAATCTCTTATGTTATTTATTTTATAAGAAAGAATTTGGCTACAACTAAATTAAATTACACCATGACTGAAAAAGAGGTCCTTGCAGTGGTTTATATGCAATTAATAAATTTAGGCACTACATCACAAGGTATGAAGTCTTTATTCATACTAACCACTCCGCCATTAAGTTCTTAATGATAAAACCTATTACAAATGGCATAATCACCAGGTGGTTGTTGCCACAGTTGGAAGAATTCTACATAACCATTGTATATCACCCAAGTAAGGAAAATCATGTAGTAGACTTCCTCTCTAGGCTTGATAATAAAGGTGAGAATATTATCATTGATGACAATTTTGCAGATGAAAATTTATTTTCTATGTCTACTTACTCGCCATGGTTCATAGACATAGCCAATTATCTCACTATAGGTAAACTACCATGTCATTTCTCACCCAAGGAAAAGAGAAGAATTCTTAAAATGAGTTCTCCATACTTTTGGATTAAAGGGGATCTCATTTACACTAGTCCTAACATGATTATTCATAGATGTGTGAGAGAAGATGAGATTTTCAACATCCTCAAAGCATGTCATGATGAACCTTTACAGGAGAACTTTGTAGATCAAAGGATAGCTTATAAGATCCTCCATTTCAGATACTTTTGGCATACTCTCTTTTAATATGTCAAGAAGTATGTATGGGAATGTGATAGTTTCCAAAGGATGAGTCATCCAATTCAAGTAGATGAGATACCACTTCAACCACAAGTCCTTATAGGACCCTTTTAAAAATGGTCCTTAGACTTTGTAGGGTTGATCATCCCCCCATCCAAGGGTAGGAAGTACATTTTAGTCTGCACTGATTATGTTAAAAAATGGTTGGAAGAAAAGGATTTGTAACGTCCATGGCCATCTCTTTCTGGGCCACGCTATGCCAGAGAACTCTTTCATTCTCTTTGTGGAACATACTGTAACATAACTAGTATCCAACTAAGCTATGCCACATAAATTTTTTGAACTGCATGCAATTAAAATATATACACACAGAACTCTTGCAGAAGCATTATATATAAAACTTAAACATACAAATACATCTGTAAATAAACAGATTCACATCGAAATAACAATAAATGTATACATGAAACATATACAAGAAATACCCATTAAAATAATCATAGTTATAACCACACATATGATAACCCATAAAAATAAGCACGTAAATAACAATGCAACATGTAAATTTATCACTCAATTGTCACTTATCTTGGTAACAATGTCACCAACTACATGCAGACCTTCCATGAACCTCCCAGCCTTAGACCACACTGTTCATCACTCTCAAAAGTGAGTCACCCCCGAGCTAGGACTAAACTCCACCTAGTAAAGGGATTCCTAACCAGGCTAAAGACTAATAGACAACAGGAAAGACACCATCTCAGGTGCCAACTCAAACTCTACTCTCAATTCCCATAAATTATCTCACCCAAAGATAATTTATCCTACGGGCCTCCTCAATATCCCACGGGCCTGACAACCCACTTCTTCAGTCCAGCTCCCAAGCTAACCAAATACACCAACACAAAATGGCTATGGATACAGGTTCAAGTACAGTCATGAAGATACCAAGGATAGATCAATGGGTGTGTTCATGCTCATGTATGATTGACTGGATGATTGAATGATGGAAGGAATGACGGGGAGAATGATGGAAAAKATGGGAAAATTAACTAACTCCCAACAATATGTATGCATGTCCCCAACTTGACAGTTGTCATGTTGGGAGCTACTTTGACCCACTTGTCCCCAACTTTAGAACTTAGGATAAAATAATTATCCATACTTTATGATTTAAGAAATATTGATATAATATTCCTTTTTGGMTTAAGATCCCTAGATTATCCCTTGTCATTAACTTTTAGGCCCCTCCCTTTCCCTAACCAGTAGATTTTAGTCCCCAATCTCTTTCATCATGGTCGGTTTGCGCCCAACGATATATTTTATATTAATTATGAGACATATACAAAAATAGGCGCATTGTCCTTTAACATCTAGGCTCTTCGGACTAATCAAAACATAAGCATCCTATCTTATAATAACTGGCTCACCAACCTATAAAACACAACATATACACAAAAGGCTCCCTGGGCTCAAAATCACGCACACTCAGTTTGCTGCACGTGGTATCCCGGAATATGCAAACTTCCTCATTTTACTATGCAGTAAATGCGCGCACTATGCCATGAAATGTGCATACAAAAATGATATCAAACAACTCACCAGCTTTAAGTACATTTTCATTTATATTACAATTGGGTTCGTCCTAGGGATATTACATGATTTTTTCAAAGAAACATAAATATCAATAATGGGTTTCCTTTTTGAAGATATTATTACTCGTTTTGGGGTACTAAGAGAAGTTGTTACTGTCAAGGGGCCTCAATTTATATCTAAGTTGGTATAGAGAATTACTCAAACATATTTCATTAAACATAGCTGGGCCACATATTTGTGATTACAACAATCTAACAAAGCACTTAGCAGTCACAGTTTGTTAATATTCATCCTTAGTTTACAGTGCAGCTAAACCCTAACAACAGATCAACACAGTATTTATATAGATCCAATAGATTCAAGTACTAAGCATACCGACATAGATCAGATCTATCATTTATTCACAGTATTCATCACTAAGCTACCATATTATATCCTTGTAAGCATACACCAAAGCACTAAGCATTCAATCACATAGAAAAGAGAACAACCATAAAGCACATAAAAACCACAATGCAGGATATACGTGGTTCACCTCCACCCTTGGGCTACGTCCACTAACTCTTCTTCTTTATTTCTTTCTGTCAATCTTCTACATGCAAAGATCCATGATATCTTACTCCACAGAGCATGAAAAATATGCGCACCTCGCTAGATCCTCCTTCCTTGAAGTACAACACAAAGCCTTCCACAATCTCTTACAATCACTTGCACTTATATCTACAAGTCTCACACAGTATTCACAAAGCAATTACAATTACCACTTGCACTTAGCATTACATACTTGTCCTCCCTTCAATCACATAGATCAAAATCTATCACTTAGCACACTATCCTCTTCTTACATCACCTAGCTATCTATTTATACATTACAAAATGGTCCTAGACATGGGTAAACCCATGGGCCGACATCCCCATTCCCATTACATAAGCCCAAAACCCAAAAATCCTTAAAAGGTGGCCGAGATCCCTCGATCTCTACTTCGAATTGCACTCCGTCTTTGACAGCCTATCGAATTCCCAAAAGTAGGTCAAACATGACCAAGGATTCTCAAAACTTGGTCAAGGGACAATAGTTGGTTGATCCTAGAAACATGCTCTACTTGAAAATATATTACGCTTTAGCTCCCAATCTTGGGCATGAATCTTTGTATACTAGTGTTAGTGTATATAGATATTTTCCTTTGTGTCATCGGATTGCTTATTGAGTTTTCCCTTGGTTGGAAGATGTCATTGGAGTCTTCCGTTTACTTAGGATTGGAAGACGATGCCAATCATCATACACAAAAATTGGCTTCCACCGCTTGGGTCGTTTATTCACCCAAGGGTCAACTGGTGTCTTTAGGTGGCGTTTTTCTAGGCCATCAATGAATAATGTGGCTAAATATAGCATGGTTATAAATATTTTACATGATGTCATTTCACATGGTGTTCGTTCTTTGGAAGTTCACCTAGACTCCCAGTTAGTAGTATGTCAGTTGAACGATAATTACCGTGTGTGATACCCTATTCCTACGTGTATGAATTTTGGAATAAAAATTTGATTTTATTACTTATAATCACACACCTAGAAGTTCTAATTATGTATCTGATGCATATGCTAATTATGTTTTAGATTGACATTTTTCACATAACTAAATTAAAGAAAACACATTCACCAATGTACACATTGTAACATATATAAGTAAAGTCGAAGACCAATGTTTTTATATTTCATCTCTCCAAAAAATATGGTKTCATAGTACAAAATCAAGCTCACACCCTCAAAATACATATATGGCCGATAGATATAATGACCATGGMATATACACCTGTGGTGCCATATGTGTGTCATGATAACATACTATGGTGTTTGAGAGACGCCAGAAGAGTCACACCCACACATGAGGCACACCCACCACATGTCGTTGCATAGCCTCTGGTAGATCCTCCACATGAACCATAGGAATCATGTCAAATGTGACAGGTTCCCCTRCACATTTTGTAGCACTCTATTTGAATCTCATCCTGTTGTCTCATCTCCTAGGTTCCTCCGCTGATGTCCTAGGAATCCATCTGGTTGTTCCGGACCCACGTCTGCATAACAAAGTAGTTATAAATACTTGATACCATCCAAAAAAATTTGCGTATTTTTTATTCTTTTTGAAAAACACAAAAGAAATTAAATATATAAAATCTTTGCATAACTATATCACCGTAGGAGGATYCTGGTGGAAGTGGCAAATATGGATTTCCTCTATAGTCGATCCCAGCATAAAGTTAGTTTTCTATGGCTATCACCCGTCGATGCCACTAGAAGAAGAACTCATCGTTGTAGGGAGTTGACACCCTACCACCACCTAACCGCCTCATCACTTCGGTCCACTGTGACATGGATGGATCCTGTGGTCCATGTGGAATGATCTCGAATCTAGGGCTCAATCCTGGAACCCTCTCAAAGAAAAAACTAAACAAGATAGATGTGAACCTAAAGATCCTTTTTCTCCCTTGTTTACAGTCTGTCAGTTGGCTCTTCATGTTATCTAGTAGTGAGGTGCACCAATCATAAACCATGGGTCGTAAACACTCCACTACGTAAAACATGAGTGGTATTGATGCCTGGTGAAACAAGGCCAACCCCATGATCTGTGTAAGTACAATAACAACGAGATTTAAATTCATATTCTCAATCTCCCTGGGGATTTGACTCCCTAATTTTTATGTGCCTGCTACAAAGTGGGTGGCAATGTAGTCCTTTATGTTCATACCATCCCAAACTCCCTAGGCTTTGATATTTACCACCTCACTTCGACGAGATAATCCTGTGATGAAACATATGTCATCTACTTCAATCCTCAATGGTTTTTCATTGAGATTGATGGCCTCTGTATCTAGATCCCATAAGTTCACTAACATTTGGAGAAATCTTACTTGAGACCTCATTCCTTTGGGAGCCCAAAATTTGTATAAGCCACATCCTTTTAGATCTTGTTGGGCCCCTTCATCTCTTTCCACTAGTGCATCCACTTCTTCATGCTCTCTCTCTCTCTCTCCATTCAAGTACCATCCTGCAAAAAAGAAAACCATTTTTTGAGTCAAATTTAAAAAAAAATTTATTTGCGGACTTGTACACGATATATAATGTTAACAGTCGCTTGTAGGGTCACATATACATGGGAATACTTTTCTTTTCCCATGTACATGTCTCCATATACGTGAGCCAATGATCTACAACTTGTGTACACCCTAATTCCTAAGTTGCGCCCTCAAATAATTAAAAAATGGGGACTTAATTTAAAATTTAAACCACTAGAAATGAAGAAGAGGGAAATAATACTTACTTGGTCCATACAGTTGTAAATTCTGTTGCTTGTATCTCCCACAATCGACACTTGAAGACCATGGGAAAGCTGCTTCAAAATGCACTATGTGGGTATAAAACTCAATTGTTATGGTAAAATTGGTTGTTTTTGCTATTTGTAGAAAAAGGCTACCCACTTTACATAGTTTTTTCTAATTTTTCGACCTAATGGATGTTGGACACACCGACTACACTGAGAGGGGGGGGGGTGAATAGTGTAGGGATCATTTTCCCAAAACTCCTTAGTTAAAAATCACCATTAACTCATTACTCATTGCTGTCATTTATAACCAGTTAAATCTCAACACATATCAACAACATATATCAACAATATATCATCAACAAGTTATCACCACAAGGAACACAAAGAACACAAGATGTATGCACAATTTTATTTTTATCACGAACTACAATCCTTGAGGTTTTTCAACAAGAAATGAATAGAGTACAAATCTACAAGAGCACCAGATCTATAATGGAAGACTTAAATTACACCCTCAACACCAACTGAGATGAGGCAACAATCCTCAACATATATCAATCTGTACCATAAACAAGTGCATCAACCATGCACCAACCTGTGCCAAACAACTTGTAATCAACCTGTACTATAAACAAGTGCATCCAACCATGTACCAAGTATATACAATTCATGTGCCAACCAGGGATGATTTTAAGGATGGAAATTTATTTTAAAATGTAGAAACCTTGGCAAATATATATATATTTTTTAACTGTAACGGATATGAATTTTATTTATTTGTAAAAGATAGGAGGGGTCTTTTCCTAGGCAGCCCCATTTACAAAGAAAACAGCCAGCATATTCAGCTTATGAGTTACAACCTTTTCAAGGAATTTGAAAGAAGTTATCGTCATTGATAAATATCTGCCCTTTCATGAGAGAGCATCCTTTGTTCGCCATCTGATCCGCTTCGCCATTCATGTTTTTAAGTATGTGGTAGAAATTGTAGGAGGTGAAATCTTGAAGGACTCTTTTCAATCTGCCCAGAATTTAATTGAGACTAGCATTGTTGAAGAGGTCCTCCGTGTTTAATTTTTTTATAAGAATCTCTGAATCTCCAAAGACTTGGAGGTCTTTAACTCCCTTTTCTCTTGCTATTAGACAAGCTTTGAGGAGACCGAGAATCTCTGCTTGGTTGTTGGTCTTCTGGCCTAGACCCCAGTAGAAGCAGTCTCTTAAGATCCCATCTGAAGAGTAAATGACCCCTCCAGCACCAGCGTTCCCGGGATTTCCTTTGGAGGCCCCGTCAAAGAAGATTGTGGTAAGATTTTTGGATCTCCACCAGTTTATGAAACCATCCTCGGGTTCTCTTATTCTCCACTCTAGATTT
>JASDQU010103797.1:229267-259493 GCA_032191745.1 Picea mariana | reverse complement strand
CGTGCAGGGACAAACGTCGGTTAAAAGGTACTTATGTTACTCTTCCTTCTCATGCATTAGGCTTAGATAGATTCGAAAGAAATTCAGTGTCCATGATAAGCACTTTTCTGTCTAGGGTTAAGGTCAAGCCTTAGAGGTCGATCTACTTGTCCGCAGGCAGATTTTCCTACAATAGTATATATACATTATATTAATTTCCTTTTACTCCTTATCCAATCAATAATAGTACCAAGACTAATATTTCTTCACAATGATCTCCTTACACAAAATTTCCTAGGAGATAAACTTCCATAATCTTTTGACTATCCATGATTTTCCAAAGTAATGAATATTTTTCATCCCCCAACCTCCTTCCCCATTTAATTGAGCAATAACCTTCTATTTAACAAGTGGGATTCCCTCATCTTGGATTTTTATTAACCATAGAATTATAAACACCTTTTCCTCAATAATCTCTAGAACCCCTTTGGAATATAGGATAGAGTATTCCCAAAAACTAGTATAGCCTCCAAAACATATTTGATCAAAGTCAATCGTTTACCTCTTGACAACCACCTATTGCACTGAAGATTGATTATAGCCTCAATTATTCTCACTAGCCATTCCTAGGTCTTCTTCACATACCCATTAGGTTTTAGAGGATATCACAAATATTTGAATCCCTCATCAAAATCAATACTTCTAAGAGGAAACATATGTGGAAACCATCCTTTTGTCTCATCATTCACAAATATAAAGGATATAACATATTTCATCATGTTTACCTCCATGCTTGTTGTTTCTTATACATATCCATAAGGTTTTTGAATTTTATTACTTCCCTCATAGAGCCATTAAAACAAAGAATAATTTCATCCACAAATAGTTGATGAGTCAGTGACATGTCTCTTCCTACTTTTACTCCAACTATAGCTCCTACTCGCTTTGCTTTCAGAATTGATATGTCAGTCCCTTCAATTATTATGAGAAACAATAGAGGTGAGGGGGAACCATTTCCTTATGCCTTTGGAAGGAATAAATAAACTCGAAGCCAACCCATTAATTAGAAAAGTTATTGATGTAATAGACCCCATTACCTAATTCACAACAAAGTAGCTGGAGCCAATATGAAAGAGAATCATTCTTATGTATAACTAGTTGGACCTATCATGACCTTTCAATAGATATAATTCCATAACCATTACTTCATTTCTTTTTTTCTCTTCATAGAATGTAAACCTTCTTGAGATACCTTTATAATTTCATGGATTTGCCTCCCTTCCAAAAAACCAAACCGCTCCCTTGAAATTCCCATAGGGAAGTTTTTCTTGATTTTGACTGCTAGAATTTTTGCCAATATCTTATATATATAATTACATAATCATATTGGTCTAAATTCCTCAAATATTTTGAAGGTTATGCTTTCTTGGTATTAAATCCAAAAAAGTAGCATTAAAAGACCCAATAAATTTCCTTGAACATTATGCTTCCTCAATCACCCTTAACAAACCTTCCTCTAACAAGTCATAAAATCCAAGATAAAATTCAATTGGCATCTCATCCAGTCTTAGACTCTTATCTCTCTTGAAAGAGGAAAGAACTTCCTTTAACTCTTCTTTGGAAACTTCTTTCTTTAACATCTAGTTTCCTTCCTCATTTATAAATATTGGGAAGAATGAGGAAATATTTACTATCTCTATAATATTAATTATGTTAATATTTCAATAAGTAGACTGAAAACATGAAACTCCTAGGCTTTATATTTCTTGAAATTTTATTTTCTTGCTGCCATCCTCTTTTTTCATCTAACAAATTGTGTTTATCCTCTTCCCTAGATTAGCATAGTTATGGAATAAGGTGGTGATTTCATCACGTTTTCCACCCATATGGTTCTACTTTTAATCCTCTACTCTACTTCCCTTCTCACTCACAACTTTTTTTTGAAATTTATAAACCTCTCATCTTATCACATTATTCCTTAGAGAAACCCCCTCCAAATTCTATGCATACAAGAAAACACTACCATGTTCCATCTCTTTTAATTCCTGATTTGAATCTTTGAATTTCTAAGAACCCAGTCTGTCACAACTTTTTTATCCTTCTTGAGAGATTCAACAAACTTAAACTTGTTGTATCCCAAGAAGATGGATAAAAAATCAACTTGCATGCATCCTTAACCACTTTGATGTAGTCTTCCTCATTGACCCAATCCAAGTTGAACTTGAAATATGTTGTAGATTTGGAATCCCTTTTGTCAATTTGGTGAAGGATGGGAAGATGATCAAACCCTCCTCCTACATTTACCCAGATAAAAAAAAATTCCACCTTCATTTATAGGTTCTCCAAGGTAAAAAAAATTCTCCAACCTAGTAAACACTCCATCTCCTCCTACTCTATGATTCATTCATGTGGGCATCTTATTTATGGGTTCTACATCCACCTACCCCTTTTTCTCTAACTTAACTCTGAAATATTCAACTAGCCTATAGTGTCTTGCATTCTCCCCCTATATATTTGAATAACTTAGTTTGAAGTTCAAATCTCCTCCTATAATCAACTTTTCTTGCCTTAAAACATCCTAAGAAAAAGTTTCATTCAAGAATGGCTTATTTTCTTCATATGGCCCATAACAATTAATCATTGTAATGATGAAACCTATCACTTGGAGTTGACACTATGTATAGAAATTAGTTGGAATAAAATAAGAGTTCAATAGAAGAAATTTGTTCTTCCACCTAGTAATTTGCACCCCCCAGATAACCCATTTGCATCGAATGTTAAAAAATCACACCCTTTCAGAAATTTTCCTAGGCCCTCCACTAACTTCTTTCCATATCTCATCATATTTTCTAAAAGAATAACATTTTGATTTTTTACTTCTACCAACTTGGCAAGGGATAATCTTTTTTAGGGGTTTCCCAACCCCCTTTCATTGAGAGATAACACTATCATTGAGGAACCTTTGAGATTGTTTATCTTTCCCTAGGACCCCTTTCAAAGGCCTCTTCCTATTGAATCTCCCTAAGGGATTTCTCTTGGGCATGTTTAATAAGATAGTTTCTCCCTAGATGATTATGAATAGATTCCTTGACTAGAACCAAAATTATCTATCCTTTTATGTTATCCTCATTTACCCCTTTACCCCGCTTTCTTGACCTAAGGTCATACATAGGAATGGATTGAAACCCTTCTATAAATTATTTACTCAAATTTTGAGAAGAACACTCACTACCTAGAGCATCCCTAACCCTTCATATTTTTTTTACCATAAGGATTCTCTCCTTTAGACCCCTTCTTATTCCTCTTACCCCAAGACCCTTCTTCCCAACTTTAAACCAACTACCAATTCAAATGGGGATCTCCAATATTCTTAATCACTAAAATCAAAACCTTTTATTCTTGAACTAGAGGAGATTGATTTAGATGATGACAACTTACTAGGAATAAATTCTATTTTAGTTCTAAACTTGGGAGATTTTTCTCCTACTTTTGTTGGAATCGCAATTTCTATATTGATCTACCATTTCATTGGTTCATCCTCCCAATCTACTTCATGTCTTTTGCATGCAAGACTATTCAACTACCCCATTACTAGACTCCTTGTCCAAGATTTTTACCACTTCCAGCCTCTTCTCCAGTAGAATTTTCTCACCAAGTTTCTCATTAGATTTTGAAGGATTGACTTTCTTCCTCCAAACCCTCTTGGTGAAGGGTAAACTACAATCAATAGATGCATGCCCATAAGTATTTCACCTCACACACTTGAATGAAATTCAGATGTAATCCAAGATTTTCCTATGAACAAAATTCCTTACGACAATTTCAATATTTTTTAGAAGACCCTCCATCATATCTATCTCAAGCAAAAGTTTTGCTACTGTCCTCATTGAACTTGTCTTGTATGACCTATCAATATCTAACATTATCCCAAAAAATTCACCTAGTTGACTTAGAAACTTATTCATTCAAAATTCTAAAGAAAGCCCAAGAATCTTAACCCACTCTAGTAATTTGATAATGAGTTCTTCTCAAGGATCAAAACATGGGTGTCATTTTCCTAGTGATAGGATTGTTAGACCCAAAAACTAATGTTTCTCCAACAATTTATTAAAATACTCCTTGGAATTTAGAATAAACGTGAACCAACCATGGGGAATCACATGAAACTACAACATATATCCCACTATAGGAACCCAATACATTTGTAGCCATGATAAAAAAAAATCTTTCACAAATTGCCTTCCATGGATGCGACCAATCAAAGCAAGGCCTTAAAACTCTGCAATTTAATCAAGGAACAAATATCCCCCCATCACCATCCTTACGACCTACTTCCTTCATTTGATACAAATTTCCCCTTCTTAATGAATGAAACCTCAACTTATTTACTTTCATGTTCCTTCTTTCACTTCCCACATAGCTCTTCAAGGTCTAGTTTCCAACCTATGAATCACTTGCTCAAAAATTTGTATTAGAAACCCATTCATTTTAACTACTCTCCCCTAGTAGTGGAATCTCCACCTTCCTTGAATCACCTTTCATGTTTGAATCCAACATGGCCTCCTAGACCTTGCTTCTCACAATTGACATAGATGTCCTTATGTTCTACCTTTTCCAAATTATTCCTCTTATCCCTCACTATTTGATCTAGAAACATGACTGCATTAAACCCAACTTCATTGTGTCTCTCCTTTGAGGTCTTACCCTTTGATCTATTCATTAATCCATTCTCTAGCACCCTACCCCTCATACTTTGAGTTAATATCTCTGACAAACCCTTCCTATTGAAATCCGAGCCCACCAAGACCTCCCTTGCATTGTCTTCTTTTGGATTTGATGTTTCTATGGAATTCCCCTCATGATCCAAGAAATTGAAATATTCCCTAGACCTAGCAACCTTTAGACTCGAAGATGAAAAAATATGGAGAACCTCATACGGGTCTTCAATATAATGTACTAACTCCTCATAGTAATCAACCTCCATTCTTCCCTCGTTTTGACCCTACTCACTAATAGAATTTATCTTCCACATCTAAGCAATTCTAGAGAAGTGAGATACATATCAAAGGAAAATATAAAGACAAATTGTAGAAAACTATAATATATCACAATTCCTATAAAACTCAATGGGTAAATATTTTCTGTAATTTTGGATTGTAATCCTAACCAAAGGTTATAATTCCTTCATTCCGTTGGAGTTTTTCCTATACATTTTTCTTAATGGTAAAATTTTGATGATTTAATGAAGGATACAAAATTGAAGTGCATAAAGTTTCAAGTTTCACCTTATAATGTTTCTCAATCATGTAAATTTCTTAGTCTCAAATGAAATTATTTAAAAGTTCACAAATCACCAAATTATAATATTCAAATTATTTGAGTATTTAGCAAATATGAACGAGATAAAGGAAATGATATAAATAAGACACAAATATTTAACAAATGGGATCCACATAAAATATTCAAATTATTTGAGTATTTAGAAAATGTGAACGAGGCAAAGGAAATGACATAAATAATATAAATACTATTTGACAAATGGGAACCATAGACAAGGTCGTACAAGTTACAAGTTCTTTAATCCTCTTTTAAAAGTTTTTATGGAAAGGTCCACCATTAATGTGATATTAAGGCTTGGCACATTAAATTTAGTTTGTGCGGAATTATTTTGACAATATGGATGTGGGATAGATGTGGGTGTCCTACAAAAGTGGATCTCAAATTGTCACAATATCATATCATTCARTGGTGGAGCGATAGATTCCTTTCACATACATTGATGATATCTTTCACTCTTCAAGSTATTGTTCCATAATTTATATTCATCGTAATCACTTCTCCTATTCTATGAATGAGTTGTAAMATGGGTCACRAATTTTAAGAATATCAATCATCCAAAACATRGATKAATGAATTTGTGCAAAGAGGTAAGATTGRCCTATCTTATCCATTTTTTTAGTGCTCAACATGTTTATAGGTTGATGATGACAATAGATGAGCCATGTGTTAGCACCATGATTTTCATAGCTAGAGTTAGAGTTTTGTCCAAAGTTTTCAGAGTCATGCCCTGGTCTTCGGAAGACCAGGGCATTCCTAAATGAGTCATAGAAAGTGTGTTTTTCATAAAAGGCATTGATCAAATAAAGGTAATATGCATGTCAATACAGAGTTAATTCATAAGTTGGGTTAAGGTTGTATTGTCTCTTTCATAAAACACCGTCATAAAAATCAAAGAGTCAAGAGTGTGAAAGTCCATCATGCTCAATTTGTAATGGTCCACTTTTTCCTAAGTCTTGAATCATATTAAAAAAGAGGGAAATTATGTGCTAAGGTCGAGTCATAGGTCAGGGTGAATGTCATGTCAAAAGGTATTATGGTTCGCCATCACCTTTCATTGTGTCAGAGAAGGGAAAATCATGACACTCCATGTCATTTGTACTGTTGCAGGCTTCAAAAGTGTACCTGCTGCGCAAATTCCTTAACTTGCCTTGAAACGTCTTGTCACGTTGGATAAGCGCTTCCCATTTCAAATTTTGCTCCTTATCCATTCAAGCATGTACATTGGCCACATTTTTGTCCTTTTTCATCGCCTTCACGACCTGTGCATAGTCCATAGCATCTCCAACAAGATCCAAAGCTCTCTGCTACACAAATGTTGTGTGTTACCATTGGCGACGCAAACCCAGTGTGTTGCCTTTTTCTATGCAAACCTGTACTCTGTTTTTTGCTGCGCACTCTCCATTCGTTTCAATCACTATCCAAGAGCCTTTCTTGGATCCCATTGCAAGTTTATCCTCTGCAGGAATTCGCCTTTCATATAACTAGGTTTGCTTCATTCGAGCCAAGCCCTAGCCATCCTACTTTGTTGCACAAGCTTGCATACTGAGTGTGAAGGTTTTTCTGCTTTGAGCAGTTACTTTTGCAAGGAAGACATCAAAAAATCATGACTTCACAGGGAAAGAAGAAATACAAGGGAGGAAACGTTTTCAGATATGAACCCCAAGGGATGACTTTGGTGAACTCTGACCCTGCATACAAGGTGTCCTTTGAACATGTTGGATGTATGAGATTCTATGAAAAATTTCAGGAGTATAATCTGTATCTAACCAAGCATTTTGATCTGAATTTAAATGGTGTCAACACAACCATTGCAGGGATCACTTTTCAAGTATCAGAGGAAACCATATCAGTTTCTACAGAGATCCCTACACAAGGAGAGAAGTGGTTTAAAGGTATGCCTTTAGATCCTTCATTTTATATTGATTTTCTCAAACCTAAATACAAAAAGAAGAAAATTGGTGCCACCATCCCCAAGGAATATGTTTTGAAACCTTATGAGAATATTTTGAGGGTAATCCAGAAATACTTTACCTGTGAGGGTAGGTTTGACAGGGAAATACCACATAAGGCTCCTTCTGCATTTCACAAGGAAAAAACCCCTAAAATTACCCTTTTACCTATATAGAAGCCTCGAAAAAATGGCAGACAGAGTCCAAGCCAGGGCTGACCAACTAAAGAGTAGCTTGTTCCACTTTTCCTTGGTGAATTTGTTGGTGTTTGAAGAGCTTAGAAAGCTAAACATGAATTGGGATTCCTTCTTGACCTCAGCTAACATTTCCCTAGATCCTAAAGGAGATAACCCCTTGTCTGTTGAGAAATCAACATCTAATAGTTCAGGGGTGAAAGGAGGAGGTGTTATTGAAAGAGGAAAAGGAAAAGATATTGAGAATACATCACCCAGTCAGCCAATATTGAAGAAAAGAAGAAAATTACAATTCATCGATGAACCCAAGGAGAAAGAGGCTTCCAGAAAACCACTCACTAGTTCCTCTGCTAGGAGGTTTCGCATACCCACAGTTTAGAGTTTGTTGAAGTGGCAGCCTAGGAGATGGATGAGGAGCAAGTGAAACTAGGAGAGAAAGATTCAAATGTCAAAGAGATGCATCAACAATTCAAGAAAGCCTAACATATTATAGCCCAATTCTACCAGGAAAACAAGGAATTGAAAAGGAAACTAGCAGAGAAAACTAATGAAGAAAAAACACCACAGAGAAAAGTAGTTCCTATGCAAGAAATGTCAAAGGGAAGAAAGATCAGGAAAAGTCCCAAGGATACAATTGTAGCCAAACCCACGTCACCTTTGACAAGGTCCTCATCCAGGAAGACTAGTCCAGACATACAAGGCAAGCAAGCAGCAAGTCAAAAATCTCCTAATTCACCCACAGAAGGAGAAAAGAACATAAGATGGATGAATAAGAAATTAAGAGAAGATCAAAATGAAATCATTAAGCTAAGGGAAGAAAGGAGGTTAATAGATGACAGAACCATGAGACATTTTAAAGAATGCATACCAGCTAGAGAAAATGCATGTGCAACCCTTTCTAATGCTCAGTCAAAGTTGAAGAGGAATGCAACCTTGTTGAGGCAGGTGGGAAATTTAAAGAGACAGAACCTGTCATTGAGAAAAGAAAACAGGGATTTAATATTACAAGTGAAATTGAATAAAGAAGCTAAAGATAGGCTAAATCTCCTTGTTGAAGTTGCATAAATATGAGTAAAGAAGCCTTATTTTTGTCTTTTTTTGGGTATGGAACCATGCCAAAGTTTTGTTCACACCATTAAAGTTGTTGAAAACATACATTTTGATGTTGATGAAGGGTCGTTTCATCAAGGTGATGATATGAAATATTTGTTGTTCACAGTCTGCGGTCTTAACTAATAAATAGTCATACACAACAGTTGTGTAACAAATATTCGCTATGAAAATGGTGTAAACTCACCTGGTAAAAAAGGAAGATATGTGATGAAAGACATACAAGTTTTGAGGAATCTGCATGGTTCTCAGCCTTTGCTGCCATCGGAATTCGCACGAGCAACCACAAAATGGTCATTTTCTATGCAAATTCGCTACGCAAATGTTGTAGCCAGCACTTGTGCATCGATAACCAGAATTCTCTATGCAAGGGTGACAGAGTTGACCAGTAGTGCACATGTTGACTTAAAGTACCCCCTAGATGGACCCGATGACTCATCACAACCACATGGTCGAATTTTTCTCAATATCTATGATTGTAAAGAATATTTTGGTTATGTTATGATTGGAAAAATCAGATTTTCTATTTTTAATAAATCTTGTAGGAGTTGTTGTTCTCTTTGAAAGCAACCAGATCCATGGTTCTAGGATGTAGTAGTTCGACCTCTAGCAACCCAGTGTGGAATTAGTTTTCTATATTTGTTGATTATTTTCATGTAAAGAGTGGCGAGTTGGAAGAAGTATAGATATTTTGATCTGCAATGTAATTTTATGAATCTAATAGAAATACAAATGCATAAGTCATGAACTCCTTATGAAGAAAATTCTAATGGTGGTGATATGAAGATTGTTCTCTTATCTTTGTATGTATTTCTCGTGTCCTTATATTCATCTTCATTTTTCTTCTATTTAAATTGGATATTTAAAAGTCTAGAATTCATCAAATGGTGCTCTAGACTTAAATGATTTAAACTTTGTTTATTCTTCTTAACTAAGATCATAATTCATCTTTCCTGGTGCTCTGATTCTGTTATGTGTTTTTGTTCTTCTTTCACCCTACATAATAAAACTCAAAACTGAAAGTTCATCACCTTATTTAGCCTTTGTTCCTCTAGAGAGTTCTACCTATCAGTCATTGTTTTCTTTTGTTTTCAGTGGTTGAATCCATATCCCTAAAGATACTATACCTCCTTGTCAACAAACCTTGAAAAAACTATTTCAAACATCTAAACCTAGCCATCAGTTCAAAAAAAATCTATTATCAGAGATCAAGTCTCAGAGAGAGCCCTCTCTAGATTGGAAAGGCTAGTTTCCAGTCTTAAAGTTGGTTTTTAGGTTACCTTTGTGAGTTGCCTCCTCATCCTATGAAAATTACAGAGTGATAACATTTTGGTGTCGTTCTCGGGGAGGAAATTGAAAATTTTCCCTGGGAAAGAATGACTTGTTCTAGTTCTAAGGTCTGAGAGCAGCAGACACTTAGGCACATATTGGTTGTATTTCTACTCTGGCGACTCCATACGTCAGAAAATCAGTTTGAAGGTGATTCCACTGGCAGAAGAATCCAAAGCTAAAGTATATGCTACTCTCAGATGTCTAATGACTTGTAATAACCCAAAATGTTAACACTCGGAAATTTCTTTGGGTTGTATCAAAGAAACCCCAAGGTAACTATTTGAGCCAACTTTAGATTGTATTCTGACCTATACAACCAGAGAGGGCTCTCTCAGATGTCTAATGACTGGTAATAACTCAAAGGATTCATCAATAAGCACACAGAGGTCAGATTCTGATATAAGATATAGGTTTTGTTTTGTTTTAAAAGGGTTGGTAAGACAAGCAAGAGAAGGAAACCATTGGGAAATGGACTCAAATTCTGAAATACTATGAAGATTAACACAATATGTATTCCTGAGGGAACAGAGACAAAATAAGGACACCTTTTTAGCAAATAAACCATTGGGAAATGGAGTCGAATTCTGAAATACTATGAAGATTAACACAACTATGTATTCCTGAGGGAACAGAGGAAAAATAAGCACACCTTTTCAACAAATAAACAGTATTCAGATGATGGCAAGACAGAAATAAGAAAATGTAATGATCCCAAGCCATTATGCAAGGATCATCATGGTTTTGGGTGTCTTTTAAAAACCTTTCTGGTTGTGGTATGTTGTCAAACACTTTGCTTACAGTTACGCTTAGGGTTTTACTGATGTGTTTATATGTGTGTATGCAGCTATAAACAAGAAGATATAATCATGGAACATACCTCAATCATATACAATATGATAGACAATCCAAAACATCTCAAATCTGCTTTTATTCATGAAATAGAGAAACCTGCTACAATGAAGATGCCAATCTGGAATGCTCAACAGATGGCTAAGACTATAGAGAATAGATTTGCTACAAAATGCTCCAATAGAAGACTACAATAAGCCTCCAAAGGCTAGATATGAAATGAAGACTGAATACAAGTAGACCTGGGCCGTACGAATGCTAAACCCCCAAGCTGGAAGGTGCCACGTCCTGTTGGAATGCTGAAGCTCCTCAATAATTCGGCCCTGCTGCCAAATGTGTCCAATCACCTCAAGAAAGATGCCAAACAATAGATCGGGTGATGACAAGAACAACCCAGGTGCCCGAATCTCCAAGATCTCCCTCAAACCCTATGGATATGAACCTCCTCCAAGATGTGGTGCGCCCCCCCTGGATGCCTGAAACCCTAGATAAATTGGCCTCACTCCTAGAGGCCTCCAAATGCTCCAAAAAAATGCTATAATGATATATTGGGGCTTGGTTACCTCCTTGGTGAAATCCCAAGAAAAATGGTGAAGATATGAGCTAGCAAATGACTGAAACCAATTTATGAAGTTTGCTCTTATCCTCCAATTCATCCCATGCATCTAATAAATCAAATGGCACCTGAAACTCCTCATGAATGGACTAGATCTGATTTCCAAGGCCCTGCAATGAAAACCCAAGTGACAGAATCTCCAAAAGCCCTGCCAATCTCCTACAATGAATCTCTCTCCAAGAATGGTGTGTCCCCCTTGCAGGAAACCCCCAATTGTGTGCCCTCCTTCTCTTCCTGTGCCTGTGACTGGTGTAGAACCCTCCTTCACTGATGTAGAACCAAGCTAGAATGGTGTGGGAGAGTATTGCATCTCCGAGACCAAGCTTGGGACAAGCTAGGTGGAATCTTTCACCACTAAATCGTCCTCTAGGGTTTGTTAAGTCAAAACCCTCAAAACCCCCAAGAGATGGGCCCTCTAGCTAGAAGCCAGAAATCCAAAAGATAAACATACATGAATGAATAGAGTGGAGGCCCTTGCCTTCCTTTTATACTTTTTGGCTCACCTTGTCCCTCCAAAGTGACTCTCATTTTATTAATCTTTAATTAATTAATTAAATCACTATAATTAATTAATTAACCTTTTTACCTCTGAAAAGCTCTTTATCTCTCCTTGTGGCTTCCCTAGCCACTGAAAGTCACTTCTAGTCATCCCATCCTGTAGTGTTTCTCCTCTCGATTCCAATGAGCTATTACATTGAGAGGTTCCTCCAAGTAATGTTCCCAAAATGACCTCTTCGGTGAATTTCATTGACTTATAGATCAAAATAGTCAAAATCATCGAAATTATCGAAATGCAACGAAACCAAATCCAACCTGTGTGGAATGGCTCATAATGATGACATATGATGAGAAATGACAGTTGGGCCCCACAATGCCTCTCAATAAACCCTGTACTCACTATAACACCCATCTGGCTACTTTGGTCCTCATAAACCTCTGCACTATGATGATGTCCCAAAGTGGGGACATTACAGTCCTCCCTGCTAGAAATTTGCTTGTCCTCAAGCAATAATCGAATCCCCTCAAGTATAATACTAGGATCCCATATCCACCTATGGGATACATAGTAGAACCCCTGCAAAGATGAACAGTCACTCATGTTTCCCCATGGGTCCCATATCAAGTCATGAACTACTAGCTCATGGGATGCATGGTACTGAAATACATCAACTCCGGAAGTCTCCTGCATATGACACATGGCCTCATCCCGGAATGAATCCATCCTCCAATTCTCTACCAAGATCCACACGGCATCCATCAACTTCTCATGTTGATGCATGAATGAGGTGTTGCAAGACCTCTGTGACACACCCGCAAGCGATGCGCTTCTCTCAATGTTGGAACTCAATGGAAAGTTAGAACAACTTTCCCCTCCAATGGTACACTCTCCCCTGTCAGTCTGTGAAATGCTCAATCCTGCAATCCCTAGGTCCCATGCTAACCTCTATTGAAGATCACCATGTTGGCCCTGTACTACTCTGACCATGACTATCTTCCCCTTACATACATCTTGAATCCTCCTCTCTTGGGTCCTCTAGCTGAAATACCTGTGAATATTGGACCTGCTGTCCATAAACTGTATCAGCAAGAACATTTTTGTAGAGGATGTACCTGTCCACCCATCTCCACGTCCGATCATGATGACCAAGAGTGAAAATATTCCTCGCTCCATAGGAAAAATCCCTACAGGCCCACTCCAAACCAACCCATGGTGGAATATGTGGCTCTCTGGCGCAACCTAGGTTACTATGTAGTGAAACATCCTGCTAACCAAGTGAACTCTCGGATCCCATGGAAAACTTAGAAGTTTATCACTTCCAAACTCAGTTGGTTGCTCCTATGTCATATTGATCACTGTCTGAAGTCCCCCATGCTCATCCACATGAGTATATGTATCTGTGTCGGCCTCAAATTTGTTTGCTATCATCTGGCCTATGATGCTCATCATCACAAACAAGGCCTCCACTGTCTGCCCATCACGTGTAATGTCCCTTTCCAAATAGGATCTCCAAAGAGGAGGCTTAATGGTCTAAACCGCCCCGTTAGACTATAGCTAGGGCCAAAGAGGGGTAAACAAGGTTACTAGAGGTCACTCCAGTCACAGGTGTTATATTCAGAAAGTGACATTGAGCTAAAAAGAGTTAAAAGCACTTTTAAGTCATTATGAGCTAAAAATAAAAGTCAACAGTGATTTAGGGTTTTGGAAGTCAACAATGAATTAGGGTTTCATCATGATTTAGGGTTTTGGAAAGCTATAAAAGAAGGGTCATCGACCTAATTTATCATTAGATTATGACTTGTCATTGAGGAGAAGAGGTGCATCGTAGGAGAGATAGTTCAGTGTATTCCAGGAGGAAGACACCAGTTGGTTGATTTCAGTGTTGAAAGACACACCCTAGTCACCGGGAAGATCATCCAGGTCTTCCATCATTCTTCATTGATTCCACAGTGCTCCCATATTCCGGGTATTATATTTTAGTTTCTTATTTGTATTCTGGCTAAGATCCTTTTGTCTTTTGATCTAGCCGAGTGTTGTTATTTTATTTAGCCGCAGTTGCTTATTTATATTTCGTTTAAGATCCTTTGTCTGTTGATCTAGTCGCATTGGCATTTTATTCAGCCACATTCGGCCATTTTGTAATTCACAGAGATATCATAATACAAACTTTGTAGTCCTTTTTCACGTTTATTATTTGTATGATCATTTATATGTTGTAAACCTTTGATCCTACACACACATTAGCAATGTTTCCTAGACTATCCAAGTTAGGAACATTATAGTGGTATCAGAGCTTTAGTCTTGCCAGTCTGTGACTAAATACAATGAGTGTAGCAGAAGACCCAGAGGGTCTTGAACACGTAGGTGACGAATATGTCACTTAGAAACAAGCATCAGGAAAGAAGGCATAGGCATGATTTTCCCCCTTTTCCTCCTAGCTCAGAGGAAGAGGAAGAGGCACACAGAGAAGCAGAGAGAAGGGTAGAGAGTGAGGCTAAGCTCGAGGTAGAGAGAATGCCAGGAGAAAGATATGAGCGATCAGAGGGAAGTGGAAAGGCCCCCTTAGATCCAGAAACAACTTTCATACAGGTTATCAACAATATGTTAGCTAGTCAACGGACCATGTCTCAGTCCTTGGCACAGGTGGTTGATAGATTGGCTAGAGTGCGCACCCCAGATACGCAAGTCCCACATGCAGCATAGGGGAACTTGGGAGCAAAAAGTAGACCCCAGTCACCCTCTCACACATACACCTCTACGAGTAGTATTCCCAGACCCTTGTTTTCCAGTTTCCAGAGGGCACCATTGTTAGCAGCATCGCCACCGATAGCACAAAGGCCACCCACTCATGCCGAAGACATTACAGAGTATAGGAGGGAGTACACAGCATTGGGTCGTGATTTCCATCAAGACATGACCTTAGTCGAGTACTGTGGACTCAAACTCAGGAACCGCCCCAGAGAGCCACAGAGGGGAGGACCACAAAAGCAGCAGGGGAATAACCTCGATTTCATCCGAAAAGTTGGGAAACTCACCATCCCTTCTTTCGATGGATCATCCAAATACACCGCCAGATCTTGGGTACAGAAGCTAAACACGTATTACAAGCTCAACCAGATGATTGAGACAAAGGCCATCAGTTTCGCAACCTTACACTTGGAGGGTGAGGCACACGAGTGGTGGTATCATGGACTGGTGACATTGGGTCACAGTCGCATCACCTCCTATAGGGAGTTTACAGATAGGCTCATGGACAGGTGTGACAGGAAGGATCCTGAGATACACTTTAGGGATCTAGCCCAGTTGAGACAAACTGGCATAGCAGAGGTGTTCATCATAGAGTTTCAGTGGGTAGCCATGGCAGTGACAGATATATCAGAGCCCAGGTTGATAATTCTATTCATAGAATGACTCACATATCCTTTGAGAGGATGGGTGAAGGCATATAGGCCTACCACTTTGCAGGATTCCATCCTTCTCACTCGAGATATGGAAAACTCAGTGCCAAAGACTAAAACTTTCTCCAAACCATTTTTTCCCCAGAGGGATAGAGACAGGAATCCATTCCAGAAAGAATGGAAGGGTAAGGAGAAGTTGGATGATGAGACTAGGCAAGAGCTTATGAGGAAGAATCTTTGCTTCAACTGCAGAGATCCTTGGGTCCTATGCCACAGGTGCATGGGAAAAGGAGAGACTCATTATATTGAGGTAGCAGCAGACAGCGTGGATAGTAAGGAGGAGGAGCAGAATAGTGGATCCACTAGCTCAAAGGAGGAATCAACACCAATAGAGGAGAATCCCCCATGTATACCACCGACACCGGCAGAAGCCCATCCTCCAATAGTCCCACAACCACCAGAATAGGCTAACAGGAGGAAACCAACAAAGGGAGGTGTCATAACGAGCCTTTCTGGTGTTCCCAGGTACGATACCCTCTATATCACTGTGATTATTCAGGGGCAATGGGAAATCACCCTGATAGATGGTGGGGCCACCCATAAATTCATCGACACTTCACTAGTATCGAGACGGGCACTTCATATAGAGGAGTTTGAGGGGTTTGATGTTGTAGTAGCAGATGGCCACATAGTGGAGTGTCTAGATAGAGTTCCAAACTTAGAGATGAAGTTAGGAAACTACATAATGAGAGACACATTTTATGTGGTTGACCTATTAGACATGGATGTGGTGTTAGGAGTTCAGTGGATGATTAACTTGGGAAAAATCACTACCAACTACCAAACCTTGGAAATGGTATTCAGAGATCAGGATGGGAAGAAGGTTGTTCTAAGAGGTATGTCGATGGGAGCACCCAGGACAGTTTCAGCAAAGAGGATGGAGAGGATATTTAGACATGGGGAGGTAGCATATGTCGCAGAATGATTGATCACTACTCAGAAGGATTCATAAGGTCAACAACAATACCATACAGAGATCAAGAATTTATTGGGACGACATCAGCAGGTCTTTGAGGCAATTCCACCCAGGAGACCACCTGACAGGGGTTTTGAGCACACCATTGAGTTGGATAATGGGGCCAAACCTATGATCACCCCCCCCCATCGTCATCCTAGGAGGTTCAAGGATGATATAGAGAAGGCAATCACAGAATTGTTGGTGATGGGACACATCAGACTGAGCAACAACCCATTTGCTTCTTTAGTTGTCTTAGTTTTGAATAAGGATGGCACCATGAGGATGTGCATTGATTACCAAGCCTTGAACAAGAAAACCATCAAGAAGCGGTACCCTATCCCATGCATTGACGAGTTGATGGATGAACTGCATGGGGCATTTTTCTTCTCAAAAATTGATCTACGCTCTGGATATCATCAGATCAGCATCTGAGAGAACGACATAGAGAAGACGACATTTCGATGTCATTTTGGACACTTTGAGTTTTTGGTTATGCCATTTGGGCTAACCAATGCACCCGCTACATTCCAGTCTTGCATGAACCATATATTTAGGGTTCAATTAAGGAAATGAGTCTTGGTTTTCTTTGACGAAATCTTGATCTATAGCTAGTCATGGATAGAGCATATGAGGCACCTGGATGAGGTATTGAGCATCATGGAGGCATAGTCATTATATGCCAAAGAGTTCAAGTGTGAGTTCCGTATGACAGAGCTACTTTACTTAGGCCACATCATCAGTGCACAGGGGGTATAGGTGCACCAAGAGAATATCAGGGCCATTCTGGATTGGCCGACACCCAAGAACATGACAGAATTGAGGAGCTTCTTCGGGCTGTGCAGCTATTACAGGCTGTTCGTCCGGGGTTTTTCTCAACTGGAAGCACCGCTGACAGATCTTACCAAGAATGGGGCCTTCATATGGATCGATAAATCACAGGAATCCTTTTATCACATGAAGGAAGCCATGGGCACTTGTCCAGTGTTGGCACTACCAGACTTCACCTTGCCATTTGTACTAGAGTGTGACGCATCCGGTGAATGGATCGGTGCAGTTTTGATGCAGGAAGGACACCCCATTATATTCAAGAGATGGAAGCTTAGTCAACCTGAGAGGTTGTACTCCATTTATGACAAGGAAATGTTTGCAATCATGCATTTCTTGACCAAGTTCAGACAATATTTGGTGGGTAGCAAATTCGTGGTCAAGACCGATCACAACAGTTTGAAGTATTTCCTTGAGAGGAAGGACCTAAGTGAGCGTCAACAGAAATGGGTGACGAAGGTACAGGAATTCGACTTTGACATAGAGTATGACAAGGGGAAGAAGAGCATTGTGGCTGATGCACTATCGAGGAGACCTGCGGCATGTTCTTTGATGGAGATTTCAGTAGATTGGAAATCCCACTTGTTAGTGGAATATTCCAAGAACAAGTTCGCTTGTGAGGTGATGGATGGGCAGATACAGAATGACTGGTATAGGGTCATTGACGATGTCATATTTTACAAGGATAGAGTCTACTTGGTGCCAGATTCAGGGCTTAAGAAGAAGATCCTCACCGCAGTTCACGATTCACCTCTAGCAGGCCATCATGGTTTTTTCAAAACCTACAGATAGATCAGAGAGAGGTTCTCATGAAAGGGCCTCAAACAAGATGTTATGAGACACGTCAATGAGTGTGTGACTTGCCAGCAGAACAAGTCATATCATGCTCTTCC
Organism: Picea mariana; assembly: GCA_032191745.1. Classification (NCBI taxonomy): domain Eukaryota; kingdom Viridiplantae; phylum Streptophyta; class Pinopsida; order Pinales; family Pinaceae; genus Picea; species Picea mariana. Next base: position 241,491 of record JASDQU010103797.1, on the reverse strand, counting down.
AGCAGGGCTACTTCAGCCACTCCCCATTCTAGAGCAGAAATGGGAGAGTATATCTATGGACTTCATCACAGGTCTACCCAAGGTCCAGGGTAAGGACTGTATCTATGTAGTGGTCAATAGATTGACCAAGTTTTCTCACTTCTACGCCATACCGACAGAGTACAACGTAGTTCAGGCAGCCAAGCTTTTCTTCAGGGAGGTTTTCAGACTTCATGGGTTGTCGAAGAACATCATCAGTGACATGGATAGTCGGTTCATAGGGAAATTTTTGAGAGAGTTGTTTCAGTTGGTGGGGACAAATTTGACACCTAGCACCAGCTATCACCCTCAGATAGATGGGAAGACCGAGATTGTCAACAAGTGGGTTGAAGGGTATTTGAGGAACTATGTAGGAGGACAACAGAGAACATGGGTAAAGTGGTTACATTTAGGAGAACATTGCTACAACACCACCTTCCACATGTCCATTGGTATGACACCCTTCTGAGCATTGTACAGATATGATGCTCCCACTTTGGTAGACTTGGTCTTCAGGGAGAGAATAGCTCCCAAGGCCAAGGATTGGATCATAGAGAGTCAGGAGATTCTCAAGTTTTTGAAAGAGAACCTACAGACGATGCAAAACCGACATAAGATAAGTGCGGGCAGGCACAGGATAGAGTGCATCTTTGAGGTTGGAGATTTGGTTTTCTTGAGACTCCAACCCTACATAAAATCATCTCTGAAGAAGAGTGGGGCTGAGAAGCTCAAGCCCAGATTTTATGGTCCTTACAAGATCGTGTGTCGAGTAGGCGAGGTTGTTTATGAGCTAGAGCTTCCAGAGGGGAGCAAGATTCATAATGTGTTCCATGTGTCTTGCCTCAAAAAGGCAGTGGGACAATTCATTAGCACATCAGAGGAGCTTCCCTCGTTGGATGAGAAGGGAAAGTTGGAATTAGTTTCGGAGGAGGTTTTGGAGTTTTGGGAGTGGAAACTGAGGAGCAGGTTCATCAGAGAGTGTTTGATTAGATGGAGAGGGCTTTCAGTAGAGGACGCTACTTGGGAGAGCGAGCAGGTGTTGCAACACCCTGGATTGGTATTTCTTGAGGAAAATCAATTTCAAGAATCGAGAACTGTAATGTTCCTTTCCAAATAGGAGCTCCAGAGAGGAGGCTTAATGGTCTAAACCGCCCTGTTAGACTATAGCCAGGGCCAAAGAGGGGTAAACAAGGTTACTAGAGGTCACTCCAGTCACAGGTGTTATATTCGTAAAGTGACATTGAGCTTAAAAGGGTTAAAAGCGCTTTTAAGTCATTATGAGCTAAAAATAGAAGTCAACAATGAATTAGGGTTTCAGCAGTGATTTTGGGTTTTGGAAGTGAACAATGAATTAGGGTTTCAACATGATTTAGGGTTTTGGAAAGCTATAAAGGAAGGGTCAATGACCTAATTTATCATTATGAATATTATGACTTGTCATTGAGAAGAAGAGGTGCATCGCAGGAGAGATAGTTTAGTGTATTCCAGGAGGAAGACACCAATTGGTTGATTTCGGTGTTGAAAGACACACCCTAGTCATCGGGAAGATCATCCAAGTCTTCCATCATTCTTCATTGATTCCGCAGTGCTCCCATATTCTGGGTATTATCTTTTAGTTGCTTATTTGTATTCTAGCTAAGATCCTTTTGTCTTTTGATCTAGCCGAGTGTTGTTTTTTTATTCAGCCACAATTGCTTATTTATATTTTTGCTAAGATCCTTTGTCTATTGATCTAGTCGTGCATTGTCAGTTTATTCAGCCGCATTCGACCATTTTGTAATCCATAGAGATATCATAATACAAACTTTCCAGTCCTTTGTCGCGTTTATTATTTGTATGATCATTTATATGTTGTAAACCTTTTTTCCTACACACACATTAGCAGTGTTTCCTAGACTAGCCAAGTCAGGAACATTACATCACGGCCCACCTCTGTCTTGTTGTATGCTGTAAATGTACTCATGTCAGGTGGTTTCTGCCTAACCACTCTCCATGTCTCATCTCCCATGCAACTGTCGATACTGTGAAGTTGACCTCTCATAACTATGTGTTGTTGCAAAGGAAGGGCATCTACATGCTCCCCGAAGTGTGTCTCCTCCCTACACATCAATACACCCCCCTAGATCTCACTGTAAACCTCTTCCTGTCTTTGTGAGTCATCAATCACCACTGTATGCTCCTGCATACTTAGGTAGTCCCCGGTATACCTCTACAACATCATGGATCCTGGGTGTACTACTAGATCAACCTCTACATGAAGGTCAATCCCTCTTGGGACACAAATGGAAGTATCATCAAAACTGCCCCTGGCTTTGGAGCCTTCATGTGTAGGTGAGTGCCTGACTATCTCAAAGATCGTCTCATGCACCCTCGGACCGTAACTCTCCATACTCATCAATGATCATGTGCACACCTAAATCTCCTCCATCAACTGGTGCTCCTCTGCATGACCACCAAAATCCTCCAATGATGTGACTAAATGATGTATCTGGGCATCCACCAAGATAGGTGAAGTGGATCTTTGATGAATCTCCTCAAGGAGCTCCTTTGATATGGACTCTGATTCTTGAAGGGTTGTCTGTGTGCCTCTCAAGAATCCTCAAGTTCTCTCCAACTCCTGAGTAAGTCTGTCCACCTCCAACTCCTGCTCCCTCAGAGCCTCATAATATGTCTCACCAATCTTCAATAGGTAGTCCATGTCAATCAACAATTTTTGGTGATCGGTCCTCATCATCGATACTCTCTCCTTGAGAGTATGAAAAACACCCATGGAAAATCCCTCATCTGAACTACCATGTGCAAATGATGCTCTCCAACAGTAATATGCCATCACTACATGCAGGTCATCAATACGTCTAGTGGTTTCCATGATCATAGCCTCACTAACTCTCAACTATGCTGCTAAGTGGTGTGACCCCTGATCACAGTCATGCTAATGTGCCACCTCATATCCCTCACTGATGTTGTCACTTTTGCTAGTGTAAACTCTGGAGTCCCCAAAAACACCCTCTGCATAAGATAACCTGTTGAACTGTCCATTGTCTAATGTGTTGTTGGGTACTCTTGCATGCCACTGCATCCCATCACTAGATGCTATCTCCCCCTGGATCACACCGTATCCTATATGGGCAGTTGTATCCTCCTTTGCACTCAACCTGCTACTATCATCTGCACCTGGATCCCATATAGATGTATCCAGACATGTGCTATGGTCATCCTGACGGCTAAAGAGTGCATCCTCATCCATGTAGGTCGATCCTGGAAGTGAGTGCTCCATCAACCTATCAGCCTCCACCAGCTGCTCAACTAATGGAGTCTCCAAAATCTATGACTCAATCTCCTCATGATGATCTGTATGTGTAGGGTCAACTGTTTGTACGTCATGTACCTCCTCCTAGATCTATGGGTCTCCATGTCCATGGTGTGCAACCCTTACACTAGGCTCATCCATCACACCTGACGTGCCACTGATCTCCTCATGTGACATGGCTATCATGGGTGTCTGAAAGGGTGACATATGTGTCATGGACCTCATAGGGAGCTCATCAACTCTAGGTCCTAACACGTGTGACTCCTCACTAGTGTCACCACTCTGTTGAGGTGCAAGGTCATCAACACCATGTGATATGTCTGCTGAAATACTGGTGCCATCATCCTGTTCCCCTGACTGTTTATCTAATACACAAGGGTCACTATCCTCCTCAAGTGTGCTAGAATCATCAGCCTCTGTGAAAGAGTCACTATCACCATCGGACTACTCCAAATCCTCAACATCACTATCATAGTCCACCTCAATGATATGCTTCTTATCCTTACCCCTACACCTATGATCAGGTTCCCACGGCCCCTTGCAACTGTAGCAAGGTTGCGTGCTCCTACTGGGCATGGGGTTTCTCTATTCTTCCATCCATCTAGCTATTTCTTTTTTATTTTTGTCTGCTATGATGATCCCATGTAAAATATCCCATTTGCTCCAACCAGGATTTCTAAAGGCTACATACTGAGGAAAGGTTATGAGAGCCCTATTTTCCTCGCTAAGGCCGAAATATAGTATCTCCAAGCATGTCATCTCAAAGGTTATATTATCCTTTTCTTTCCAACTATCCATTTATCCCTATGAAAGACTCCCCAAGATGGTAGGATTTTAAGCTCTGATATCACTGTAATGATCCCAAGCCTAATATTATGCAAGGATCATCACGGTTTTGGGTGTCTTTTAAAAACCTTTCTGGTTGTGGTATTTTGTCTTGCTTACAGTTACGCTTAGGGTTTTACTGATGTGTTTATATGTGTGTATGCAGCTATAAACAAGAAGATATAATCATGGAGCATACCTCAACCATATGCAATATGATAGACAAGCCAAAACATCTCAAATCTGCTTTTATTCATGAAATAGAGAAACCTGCTACAATGAAGATGCCAATCTGGAATGCTCAACAGATGGCTAAGAAGATAGAGAATAAAGCTTCTACAAAATGCTCCAATAGAAGACTACAATAAGCCTCCAAAGGTTGGATATGCAATGAATACTGAATACAAGTAGATCTGGGCCGTACGAATGCTAAACTCCCAAGCTGGAAGGTGCCACATCATGCTGGAATGTTGAAGCTCCTTAATAATTCGGCCCTGCTGCCAAATGTGTCCAATCACCTCAATAAAGATGCCAAACAATAGATCGGGTGATGGCAAGAAAAACCCAGGTGCCCGAATCTCCAAGATCTCCCTCAAACCCTATGGATCTAAACCTCCTCCAAGATGTGGTGCACCCCCCCTGGATGCCTAAAACCCTAGATAAATTGGCCTCACTCCTAGAGGCCTCCAAATGCTCCAAAAAACCACTAGAATGATAGATCAGGGCTTGGTTACATCCCTGGTGAAGTCCCAAGCAAAATGGTGAAGCTTTGGGCTAGAAAATGACTGAAACCAATTTATGAAGTTTGCTCCTATCCTCCAATTCGTCCCATGCATCTAATAAATCAAATGAAACTCCTCATGAATGGACTAGATCTGATGTCCAAGGCCCTACAATGAAAACCCAAGTGATAGAATCTCCAAAATCCCTGCCAATCTCCTACAACGAATCTCTCTCCAAGAATGGTGTGTTCCCCTTGCTGGAAACCCCCAATGGTGCGCCCTCCTTCTCTTCATGTGCCTGTGACTGGTGTAGAACCCTCCTTCACTGATGTAGAACCAAGCTAGAATGGTGTAGGAGAGTATTGCATCTCCGAGACCAAGCTTGGGACAATCTAGGTGGAATCTTTCACCACTGAATCGTCCTCTAGGGTTTGTTAAGTCAAAACCCTCAAAACCCCCAAGAGATGGGCCCTCTAGCTAGAAGCCATAAATCCAAAAGATAAACATACATGAATGAATAGAGTAGAGGCCCTTGCCTTCCTTTNGGTGTAGGAGAGTATTGCATCTCCGAGACCAAGCTTGGGACAAGCTAGGTGGAATCTTTCACCACTGAATCGTCCTCTAGGGTTTGTTAAGTCAAAACCCTCAAAACCCCCAAGAGATGGGCCCTCTAGCTAGAAGCCATAAATCCAAAAGATAAACATACATGAATGAATAGAGTAGAGGCCCTTGCCTTCCTTTTATACTTTTTGGCTCACCTTGTCCCTCCAAAGTGACTTTCATTTTATTAATATTTAAATAATTAATTAAATTACTTTAATTAATTAATTAACCTTTTTACCTCTGAAAAGCTCCTTATCTCTCCTTGTGGCTTCCCTAGCCACTGAAAGTCACTTCTATCCATCCCATCCTGTAGTGTTTCTCCTTTCGATTCCAATGAGCTATTACACTGAGAGGTTCCTCCAAGTAATGTGCCCAAAATGACCTCTTCAGTGAATTCCATTGACTTATAGCTCAAAATAGTCAAAATCATCGAAATCACCGGAATGCAACGGAACCAAATCCAACTTGTGCGGAATGGCTCATAATGATGACATATGATGAGAAATGCCATCTGGACCCTACATTGCCTCTCAATAACCCCTGTACTCGCTATAACACCCATCTAGCTACTCCGGTCCTTATAAACCTTTGCGATGTGATGATGTCCCAAAGTGGGGACATTACAGAAAATCACATTAGAAATGAGAGCATCTAATAATGATGAATTCTCAATTGCTACTTTAGAATAAATAACATGAAGGTTGATTAGAATGAAAAGAGCACCTAACAAAGGGTGAATTTTGGACCTACAATCATTAGAACATGACACCTAGATTAACTATATGAAGGGAGCATCTATCAAGGATGAATTCCGATCATTTACTCTTAGTTATGCTTAGAATAAAGAACATAAGTGAAATGAATGTGAACTAGGGAAAAACACATTGAATGGGGACACAATGATGAATCTCTGCTATCAGAAAACACTCTCTGCTTGTATTAAAATTCATGAGAAAAATAGAGTTTTTAGTTACAAAGGAAGGCCGCCTCTCTCCAGCCAATCGACCCCTTCCACTATTATAAATGATAAAATATATACCAATGAAATTTGCAAACTGTTTCTAATTTACTGGAATCAAAATCAACTAAAATAAATATGGTTGAAACAGTTTCGAGTTGCTGGAGTTGGTTGAATCAAATGGGGTCAAATCTCTCACCACATGTTCATTTGATTGTCATCTACTGTCGATTGCATGCCTTAAAATCTGAGATTTCCTTGAAAATATGCAATTGGATTCTTGGACTATTGATCATTCTCCTTGAAATCTGGATCTCATTTCATTTTCTTGACCAAAATTTATGGAGAAGATTTCGAGGTTTTGAATATGTTTTCCATCTTATCTGATTTAGGGAGATTTGAAAAGATTTATATCTTCTCACTGCCAAGTGATTTGTCACCAATTTCTCTTCCACCTTTGCATAGCAAACTAGAGCTATTGCTACGCAAGTGCTACCTACAGCGTTTGCGTAGCGCACTTCATCTTTGAGCTATCGACTTTCTGCCTTGATATCTGGATTTACCTTTGACTAATTATCAATTGATACCTAGTGTCCTGCTCTCCAACTAACCAAGATCTTTTGATTTGATATGATAGCCTTTAAATCTACTTCTAAACCTTTGTTGCTAATTACAAAGCTGCTAGACTTTCCATCTCATTTTTTGTTGGCTCTTCTTGTGCCTTGAAATCAGGATCTGATTGCCATTTGCATTCTCTAGATACTCAAGTATTACCCCAAAATGCTCAACACAATATCTTGACAAATTCTTCAAATCTGGAGATTCTATTTTAATTGTTGATTTCATGCCTTTGTTTTTTGGATAAAATCTTTTAGCTTCAAGATTTTGTTTGATCTATATATTGAGCTAAATAACATTAGCACTGCAATGACTAGCCCCAACATCACTATCTTTACTTATGGAAAATTTGAGAAAAATTGCAGCCTTCATGCTCTGGATTCATGGCACCAGTTCGCTGCCAACTTCTCCTTGAGACAACCCTGTACAATCAAAGGCACCTTCATTGGTTTTGGAATATGATATGTATGAAGGTGAGATTCTCTTGACATTTTCATTTCCAATCTCACACTTTACCACTGTTAAATAGCACTTTCCAGATCAAGCATCAAACAAGAAACATGCTCTCATTACTTAGATATCTGATCCTTAAACAATGTTGGAGGAAGTGTTTAGAGTCTAGACCTGTTGTTGTAATAAATTCCATTCCTATACTAATATTTCTCTTCCCTGAACTTTATTCATTGTGCTCGTGATAGGGACATATGAATCCTTTTATATGCAAGACACAGTATCTTCAAGTTACTTGACTTTCAGACATTTATCTCTAGCACCTCACACTAGACTGCAGCTATGAACATGATTTCCTTTTTGCACCAATATTGCCACAAAATATATAATAAATCTCAGAGAAAGATTAGTATTGGAATGGCACTTTGCATAGTTGAAAAACTTGATTTGACATCTGCGCCACTTGGATATTTAGAAGGGCACTTTGCATAGTTGAAAAACTCAATTTGACATCTGTGCATCCTCTGTTTGACACTTGGATTTATTCTTAAACAGCAATGCGATTAATTTCTTCCACAAAAACCCCTTACTTGGCGAATTATGGTGTTCACCATAAAGGCTATGGCATGCACTCCCTCAACCTCGACGGGAAATGGACAAAAATACCCCCTTTAACATTTGGTTCTCGTTTGTGCCTTGTAACACGTCCTCGGGCTCTTGATATGCCTTATCAATGTTGGTGTGCCTTGGTAGCTGGTGCTAACTTGTGTGCCTGGTCAAAGTGTCGGGCTTTGATGACTTCCTGAAACTTGCACTAACAGTCTCGACACCTAACAGCCAATGCATACAGGCTCGGGCACTTGGTGTTGAGGTTTTACATCTACGTTTTTTTTTTATTTTCCAGGACATATCCCACATGGACTAGGAACAAAGTTGTTCTTCTATTCATATATCTTGGTGTATTTATCATTCTCTGATGTGTTGTGCACAGTGGCGCCTCCTTCTGGGGCCCTTCTCGATGTGACTTGGTTTGGCGCTTGTGCACTAGCTTTGACTTGTCTTGTGTTGTGTCGCAGGTACTTGTCGCAGGTACTTTAACTTGTGTTGTGTTGTGTGGCAGGTGCTTGGCTCGATACATGAAGTATCTCTCTCGGTGTTGAGTTCAGACTTGGTGCTTTGCTCGATATAAGAAGTATCTCTCTCGGTGTTGAGTTCAGATTTGGTGCTTCGCTCGATACAAGAAGTATCTCTCTCGGTGTTGAGTTCACACTTGGAGATTGGTTATTTTTGAGAAAAAATAATAATTGTCAAAGTTTTGCAAATTTACCCCAACGCATACAGGTGCTTTGACTTGTGTTGTGTTGTGTGGTAGGTGCTTGGCTCGATACATGAATTATCTCTCTCGGTGTTGAGTTCAGACTTGGTGCTTCGCTTGATACAAGAAGTATCTCTCTTGGTGTTGAGTTCACACTTGGAGATTGGCTATTTTTGAGAAAAAATAATAAAAATTGTCAAAGTTTTGAAAATTTACCCCAACGCATACATGAGTTTAATAAAACCAAATTTCTTTTTTCCAAAATAATAAGATTTTAAAGGCAAAATTAACCAAATATCTAATGCAGTCAATCCAAGAAACCAATGATGATTTTCTCTTATGCCAAAATTCTAAATTTTGCATGTGATAACACCATGTACAAAGGAAAAGAAATGCACAATGCATAGATAATGGAGGGTCTCAAACACACACAGTGTGAGGACTAGTGATAAGACTTAAGTACATGTTGTACACTTTAACTATACGATCACAATGATTCTAGATATTGAATGTTGACCTAGCAGGAATTAAAAAATGGTTGTGAGGGTTGATTCATCATATAGAGAGAGGATAGGCCTTAAGGGAAACTAGTAGGTAGATAGTGCCTTACCCTAGCATATTTGTGAAGAAAATATGGGTCAAATGGACACATTGACGCCATCCAGAACAATGACCTACTTCATAATATGTGTTGGAGATGTTGCGTGAAACTAGCAATAAGATATAATATTACGTGGTCCATTTGAGATAAGTGTTGTAGGACCTTTATTCATCAAACATTGACTTGAAATAACATACCAACAATTGAAGGATACCCAGGATAAAGACAACACCCTGGACTTGAGTTGGAAGGTAACTAGCATGTACACAATGTCTTGACATTGGAGAAATATGAGAAAAATGGTAAGAAGAGTTACTGTGACTAAAAAATCAAGATAAAGGATTCCAATGATCCCTTGAGACAATCGTTATTGGTGTAAGGTTGGTGAATTTGAAGTTAACTAAGGATCCTTTGGGAAGAAAGTGACTTTTAGGGAGATGGACTATAGTGATATGGTTGTAGCCATTGATATGCCATTGGTGAGTTGATACATTAGAAACTGGGAAGGTTAATAATCAAGGACTCCAAAACACTGATGTAAGGGGATCTAATGTGGCTTGAATTGATTATCATCACAAGGAGTGGGAAATAAGACACTCACTTATGGGATCATCATGTGGGATGATTTGGGTAAGAACGTCAATTGAGTAGATCATTATAGAACTATAAAAATGATGCAAGGACCCCAATGAAGAACAATATAAGAAAGCATGCTTAAAAATCCTAGACATTGATATGATAATATTATGATAAGGTATATAGACATTGAGGACAGTGACCACTTGCACAATCATTCAAAAAGATAGGATACAATCAGGAAGGTAGAGTTACTAGGACACAAACATCTATTGATCTATAAATTGTCGTGGATATTCCACTAGAATATCTCGTCACAATAGATCTTATATTATTATGAAAATACTTTATTATCAGGTTTATTTCCTTAGATCTCAGATTTATTATCACTATATTATTGCTTAAATTAACAAAATAACTGAAATATAAAGTGAAATACTAAGAAAATGAACACCCCATCCACACAAATGAACACACAATGTATCTTGGGAAACCAAATATGAGAGAAAAACCAGCTAGAAGGTGAGGCCTATGCTATGCTCTATTTTCTTTAGTTATGAAATGCAAATACAAAGAAAGACACACTCACTATGGAGTTTTATTCGACAATGTGGCCTAAGGCTACTACAAAATTGTCTTCCTCCTCTATTATTCTCCCAAATACCACTCCTAGATGTTATTCTCAACCATGGAGCAAGTACAATGCTAAATAATGGAGCCCTTACTCATCCTAGTGGCCTAATATTTAACATAGCCTGGTAGTCGTCTAGGGTTAGGGTTTTTGCATTTCTCAACCCTCAATTAGTTAGGGTTTTGGACCTTCTTGAAATTCCACACATGGATATCCACACATGTGTGAGTAATGGGGCCGATGCGACATTCACTCAGTACCATGGTGGTCAACAAGGTAGGTCAACTTGTGGGAGACATAACTTTCACATACCACTTGCATACAAGCTCTGATTCACATGATTTTCACATCGTTGGAAGGGTCTCAGTGTGTAGAATAGTGTAGAGGTTGGAATGGGTTTTTGGAGTGCATGCATTCAAAGGTTATGCATGGAGTGGATCCATTTTATTAATAGGTATGTTAAATTTTTATCAAATAGAGTAGCCTACAATCATTGTGGAATATTTTCATCTACAACTCACATGGTTAGATAAGGGACGAAATAATGACTTTTCCAAATACTCTAATTTATTTTGGAAACAAGATGCCACCAAGGTTCTCCTATAGACACACAAAGAAGGAATGGATTCCAAAAGTATTCCACTATTTGTCCTTATGGGGAAAACAAACAATTTCATATTATTGAGGATGAATCATGTCCTCGTGTGGTGTAAACCTATCAAAGGGGATAATGTGGCATCTTCTCCCTGATTCACTATAGAAGATTCCTAGTAATAGAATAAATAGGGGATTGGTTTGAGCATTCCACATACTCATACATTAGACTAGTATGGGGTTTTCTAGAACACCTTGTTGCATTACCCAAGTTTGTCAATACAATTATATATCTTTGAGAGATATCTAACTATACTGGAGAGAAACAACTACTTCAATGTGGTATGGAAGAACAAAATATCATTTAGTTTTCCAATCCAATTGTTAAGAACCAAACATCAATATAGCATAGAAAAACCTCAGGAAAAGTACTCAACACCTTGAAAAAGAGATAATTTCATATAATAAGCCTCTTTGAGGGGGCAACCTCATTTTACCCCACTTAAATGTTCAAGTACAAGATGATTCAAAATGAAAATGTATCCTTGGTATATATAGGAGACTAAGAGGTATAATTACAACTAATGGCCTAAAGCCGACATAAATAAAATAACATTACTAATATAATATACCCTAATTAAGGGGTAATGAGCCAATATTAGGGCTTAACATGCCCCTCCCCTTGAGACAAGTGTTGTCAGCAATGCTTGAGTAACTCTGGATGCTTCTGTATAAAAGACTCATCTTCCCAAGTGGAATCTTCAGCCGGTAGTTTCTTCCATTTAATGAGATACTCTGAAATAGATCTATTCCTCAACTGGCGAATTCTTGTGTCAGTGATGGCTTCAGGCTCCAATATGATTTTTCCTTCCTCGTCAAGTTCTAGCAATATAGTTTGAACTGGGATCTTGTCACCTATAACCTTCTTTAAGCATGAAACATGGAAAACTAGGTGTACTCGTGAAGATGCAGGCAGCTCCAATTTGTATGCCATAGTACCAAT
>JASDQU010103797.1:212500-229091 GCA_032191745.1 Picea mariana | reverse complement strand
TTTTAGAGAAGAAGTGATGGAAGGAGGGTGGTATCCATAAAGTGCCATAAATGGTGGCATTTTTGTTGCATTATGAAAGGAAGTGTTATACCACCATTCTGCCAAGGGTAACCATTTGAACCATTGTGTTTGTTTATTAGAGACAAAGCAACGAAGGTAGCCTTCCAGAAATTTTTTCACTATAACGGTTTGTCCATCAGATTGAGGATGATAGGATGAGCTATGAGCCAATTGAGTACCCAAACAAGAAAATAATTATGTCCAAAAATGTCCAGTGAAGATGGGATCTCTGTCACTTACAATAATCTTTGGGCTTCCATGTAGCTTTTGAACTGTCTCCATGAATGTGGTGGCAACTATACTAGCTTTGAAGGGATGAGAGAGTGCACAAAAGTGTGCATACTTGGTCAATCTATCAACAATCACCATGATGACAATCTTTCCTTCAGACTTTGGTAACCCTGTGATGAAATCCATGGAAACCTCCTCCCAGCACTGACTTGGGATGGATAATGGTTGTAAAAGACCTGGGGTCTTAATTGTTTCCACCTTATTTTGTTGGCAAACCACACATTCTGCCACAAAACATTGAACATTAGTTTTAAGGCCATCCCAAAAAAAATCCTTCTTGACTCTATGGTAGGTTTTCAAAAATCCTGAGTGCCCTCCTACTGGAGAGGTGTGCAATTCCAATAGTACCTTTTGTTTGAGTTGGGAGTTCTTACATAAATATAAGCGATTTTTGTACCATAGTGAATCATTTTTCCATGTAAATGTATCTGATGCACTGGAATCCTGCTGCAACCTTTGAATGAGAGTCCACACTTTTTTGTCATTTTTCCATTCATCCCTTGATTCTATTATCCAATCAGGTTGGATGATTGAGATAGCACAAAGAAAGGCCTCAACATCTTCATCCTTCCTTGAGAGTGCATCTGCCACAAAATTTTGCTTCCCCTTTTTATAGACGATTTCAAAATCATAACCCAATATCTTGGTTACCCATTTTTGTTGTTCTTCAGAAGATAGTCTTTGTTCCAAGAAGTATTTAAGACTATCATGATCTGTTTTGACCTTGAAGTGCCTACCTCTTAGGTAAGGACGCCATTTCTTCAATGCATGTAGTATTGCCATCATTTCCTTCTCATAAATGGGTTTTTGTAAGTCCCTTCCCTTAAGTGGTCGACTTTCAAAATCCAGGGGCCTTCCTTCTTGCATTAGGACAGCACCAATTCCATTTCCCGAGGCATCACATTCCACAATAAAGGTTTTTGTGAAGTCTGGAGTGTTCAAGACAGGAGTTTTACACATCACCTCTTTAAGTTGTTCAAAAGCTTTAGTTGCCTCTGGAGTCCATGAAAATGCATCCTTCTTAGTTAGTGTCGTTAAAGGTGCTGCTATTCTTCCATAGTTCCAAATAAACTTGCGGTAGTAACCTGTCAAACCAAAAAATCCTCTAAGATTTTTTAATGTTTTGGGAATCGGCCAGTCCATCATGGCCTTAATCTTGTTAGGGTTTACCTTGACACCTTCATGAGATACAATATGACCCAAATACTCTACCTCCTTTACTCCAAAAAAACATTTGGATGGTTTGGCATATAGTTGTTGCTCCTTTAGTAGTTGTAGCACCTTGTCAACATTGTTATCACTGAAATTTCGTCCGCACATGGTTATAAGAACTCAGCATCGTCAAACAGTGATGAAGTCATTCATGGACCTGAATTAATACCACAGCATTCAAAAAAGGTCAAAAACTATACAAAGTAGTGCAAAATTGAAGAGTGCTTTGCAGACACTAGGCACACGCGCACATGCGCGCAACAGGAACGTAGAAGGCGCACAACTGCGCACGATGCGCGACTGTTAGCGCAAAAAGTCATGCACCTGCTAGACGGTGCATTTATTGAAGTGGTCGGCCTCCCAACCACTTATGGTTCAGCTCCCAAGCCAATTTGACCTCCAAATTCGGACTGGATCTGAATGGTGGGCTGGTCAAAGACCTAATAATGCCCTAAATGGCCTCTTTTCACACTACAAGGCAGTTAAACAATAACCCAAAGCAATGTTATAAAAATCCATGAATGCACCTCATTTTTTCAAGGAATTCCAAGTAATGTTATGCTACCTAGATTGTTTTGAGGACTCCATCCTTGACAAAAGCACATTGGCACCATTACATTGGACAATCCACCTCTCCATTGAGTGGATTTGTAAAGAGTTCTTTCACCACCATTTTCATTTTCTTTTGTTGTAAGGAGAGCTAGGTAGTGAGGGTCCAAGAGCCTTCCCTTGGAGGAAGAAGGGACTCATAGTCCCCTTTCTTCTTGGTGCTTTGTTTTCATCAATAGATCAGCCTCAAACATTGGTGACATGGGTCTTTTGGTTCTTTTTGTTTCTATGTCCCTATGCTCATGATTTTAATTCTTATTGCATTTATTAGTTTAATTCTTAGTTATAGTTTTGTTTTCTTTCCCTAACTCTTTTCTCTACAGTTGTCCTGCTCAGCAAATCCAACTGATCTTGCAAGCACCTCTTATTTGCTCACCAAGGTGACGAAAGAGGCGCAACAGATTGGCGACTCCACCGGGGAGAGGTAACAATTTCCTACCTCATTTGGGTTTATTTTTCTCTTCTTTTAGTTTTTTTAACTTGCAGGTGCACCAACCGGCCTAAGCCGACCTGCCAACCAGCCAATTCCAAGGAGAATTGAGAGAAATCCACTTGGATTTTTATTTCTCGGTCGTGTACCACTTTTGCATGGGTATTTTACTCCACAGACGTGCATCGTGCACCCATGCGCATTACTCACGGTTCTTTTCTACGCACGTGCGCTTTTGAACTTGTCTCTGTTCGCGCACCTGCGCTCTGTGCGCCTCTGTCTCCACAGAGACCCGCGCATTTGTTCAAAAATTCTCTTTGTAAAGTTGTTGAGATGTGGGGAAGGCCATCTACCTTCTTAAAAATGATGCCAAGCATGTTTTAAAGCTGCACCACACTTATCCCCCTCATAATATAAAGGGGTGATCAAAAAACACATAGGCACTTAGGAGGTTAAAATCAATTTTCCTTCTTTGCTTTTTGCCACATGGATGGCTTGTTTTGACTCATAATCTAAGTTGGAAATCGTTTTTAATCACATTTAACTTGCATTGGGACCAGAAGTTGAGTAACAATCACTTAGTATGCTCTTCTCTCACGCCTCCGAGCGACCTTGAGAATCAGAAAACGATTGTGAAAAGATTTCATCTCCCTTCAAGAACATTAAAGCCTTTAGGTAGAGGACAACAACCCTCCTTGGGACCCCTCTTAGTTTTCTTTTTCAAACACATCTTAATATTGTAACGGGTCCATACATGCCCACATGCTACAAAGATAGGATAGTGTTTGAATTTTTTCTTTCTTAGATCAAAAAACACTAGGAGAGTTTAAAGGTTTGTAACGGGCCCATACATGCCCACATGTTCAATCTAGGATAGTTTTCAAGATTTTTCTAGATTACATCACAATAGGGAGTTAAAGAGATAGTAACGGACCCACATTTCCACATGATAGCTTCCTAGRGATTTTGAATTATGCAAGGTTGTACCAAAGGAACTTAGTTAATTAGGTAATCAAACTTTTGTAAGGACCAAGCGAAGTCCACATGCAGCAAGGTGACACCTAATTCACTAAAAATTGGCACACTTTCACTCACACACAAAAGTCACTTATCACTCACATAGCTTCTTCTTGAAAACGTGGAGGTCAAAGTAAGTTTCCCTCAAAAGGATTCTGAAAATACCCCACCCTTTTCTTGATGAGACTATCCACTCCCACTTTTAACTCAACGAGGTTGGTTTGCACCCCCAACCTCCCAAAACAACTACATCTAAAATCTTTCTAAAAACTCACTAAGTTTTCCTCCACAGGAGGTGCCAAAAGAAATTTTTTAGTCTAGGTAGGATTTTGGGGATAGGCATCCAAACAACTCCACGTTATCTGGTTCTCTCATTTTTCAAAACATAGAAGTTGTCAAATAGGGAACTGCAAATCCTCCAAGTCAAGTGTTCCAATTACCATAAGGAAGGGAGATACCCATGAAGGGTTGAAGGCCGAGGTCTGGTTGTTCTGTGCATCCCCCCTTGAGGCACCCACCTCTTGGACGAGATCCAACCCGTGACCCATTTCTTAGGCCGAAAATCTAAATGTCACACTTTGACTGAGGTACCTAGTGACCAACTTTAGGATATCTACCCGAGTGGAAATTGTGGGTTGCAATTGCACCTTGATTGGATTTTGTGTGGCTATTAGGAAGTATCGCCAGCTCTTTCAGGATATGCCCCCTTTACCCCTCATTATAACCAATTATTTCATCCTTCACTAGTATCTCTTATGGTGGCTTCAGACCCCACTGTTGAATACTTTTGGAAGGTCCAGTGCTATTTGAGAGGAAGGATGTTACGTCTTCTAGGATACGATCATTTGCTTTCTTTTGATTCCCTCACGTGGACAAAACCCATTTACCCACATATATGCTTCTTTCTCATGTTATAGATGATGCACATATGATTACAGTTTGATTTGGATATATATGTTGTGTAAGCATTGACGCAAAAGCTCTTGTTTCTATATTATTCTCACCACTTTTTGCACACATTCACACAGCTAGTTTGACATCATAGGGGAACCACAGAACCCTCGTCATTCACGACGCTTGCTAAACCTCCCTCCTATCTTAGGGGGAGTAACTGGTCGTGTCCGCTCATCGGCACCTCCTTCACACACTCCTGTGAGTGCTACTATTTTAGGATCAGCTTTGCTTGGTTCTACACTACTTGGGTCCACTTCCCAAGATCATTCGTTCACTCGCTCTCCTTTACACGGAAGCGGGGGACCCACTTCTTCTCAAGGAGGAAGTACCAACCCACCTAGCCCCCCTCACGGGTCAGGTTCACAACAAACTCACACTATGGTCGGAGCTAATCCTTCCCCCCCACTACAGATGCCATATTTGGCCTCTCTCAACATATCGGATCTAACCAAACTCAACAATGATCTGATATTGCATGATCCTACATGGCCTACAATGCCCACCAAACTACCTTCAGACCTTCCAAAATTTGAATGAAAGGCGGGCGATGACCCTGCCAACCATGTCATGACCTTTCACCTATGGTGCTCCTCTAATAGCATTATGGATGATTCCATCCGACTGCGGTTATTTCAACGCACACTCATCGGCCCATCGGCCAAATGGTATGTAGAAGAAAAATCAGGGTCCCACGCAACCTTTGAGTCATTGGCCAAATCCTTTTTGACCTTCTTCCAATTACCCATCCGACACGACAATGGTCTAGAACTACTGTCTAATTTCAAACAGACCTCAGCCACACACATCGTTGACCACATTCACGAGTGGCGTAGGCAACGTAGTTTGTGCAAAGCCGAAACCACCAAGCAACAATGTCTTGATTGGTTTCTTCGATCTCTTGTCTCTCTCCTCGAGAAGGACGTCACTTCCACCTTCCCCCAATCAGAAGAAGAAGCCATCAGTAAGGCCCAGCAGTATGACCTCATTTATACACAGTCAAGGTACTTATACACGGTACTTCCTGATCTTCCAAAACCTGTGCCATTTGGCCAAGACAAACCTGGGATGTCTCACTCAGCAGATGGACTGATCGGTGCCACCTCACATCATAGTCCACAACCGCACCCACCACCGATGTATGGCACACCTCAATACCCGCCGGCATACGAGGGCACTTCTTATTACCCCCCACCCCCTTATCAACAACCATACCCTGTTGCTATACCACCACCCATCAGTGGACCACCGCCGACACCTCCCATACATCCACCTATTCCCACAAACAGTGGTACACCCTCAACATCAGCTTATAGTACTAGCGAAAGCACTACACCTTCTTATGTACCTTATGAATCGGTACCACCACAGAATCCATACTTCCCATTTCCTGGTCTTCCACAACCCATGGCTCCCCCACATCCTCATGCGGGGGTGAACTTTGTTCAACCCTCTGTCGTTCAGCAATACCAACATTTTGAACAACTGAATACGGCCAATCCAACACATCCCTCGAATAATACCAAAAGAAAGGATGGAACAAGAATAACAACAACCCAGGTCATGGTGGGAATCAACCCCCACAACACCAACCCACTGGGGGCAACCAAAACCAAGGGAATCAAAACCCCCAGGGGGGAAATAATAATAAGCGCCAAGGGAGAAATAAAAACAATGTTAAAACCAACTTCTCTTGTGCTCTTTGTGGTGAGTTTGTCCATTACACTCATCATTTCCCCCAAATCACCAATTTCAAATGGTTGAAAGATTCTGGTAGTCTTCCCCATTCTCCGGCACCGCCTGCCCCTCAGCAGGCACCACAACAATATGTGAAACAACCTTCTCCTACCTTACTACAGAATCCTATTCCACATAAAGGTGTGATCAACACCCAACAAGACCAACAACATCCCCCACCTCAAGTGGGACAATACCTCAACCCCAACAATCCCGCAGATCGCACAATTCTCCTCACAAGTGAGGAAGAAATCCTTCTGCAAACACGTAGTCGTCAGTATCATGCACCCGCTGAGTCTCCTCCCAACCCTCTAGAGACAAACCTCGCACCAACAAGAACCTCGTTGGTGATCCCTCGCCCTACCACTGGGCCACCGCTTCGCATCCCTCGCATCCCATTGCGCAGGAATGTCCACAACCCACAGGCTAGGGCATCTCATAACTATAGTTTGGTAGACGACTTATCACAATCCCCAGTTGCCATGTCAGTTTTGGAGGTCCTCCAGACTTTCCCTACTCAGCGGAAATCACTACTTTCCACCTTGGGGGCAGTCGATCCTGCAGATACTCGACTCATCACCTTTGATCTTGACAGCGGGGAACCTCGTCTTCCCGCCTTGATCGCTTTTCAAATACCAGTCAAAATACAGAACATCACAGTTCATCGGTGTATCATCGATGAAGGTGCATCTACATGCATCATGTCCAAAATAGTATGGCAGAAACTTGGTTCCCCGGAACTCATACCCTCTGCCATCACATTACGAGCTTATGACGGATGACCATCCTCTCCAGAAGGGCTCTTCCAAAATGTCCCCGTAGAACTTGGGGGCAAAACCATTCTTATTGACATAGAAGTTATCAACGCTCCGCTCGATTACAATATCCTGTTTGGTCGTAGCTACATGTATGCTATGAAGGCAGTAGCATCTTCTGTCTTTCGGACAATGATGTTCCCCCATAATGGGAAGATCGTTTCCATTGACCAAGTCTCACATTATGAACCTAATCCATCTGCCAACCTCGATAACATTCTCCCTCTCATTCATACAAATCATGACACATACCCACTCGTTGAGATGGGTCCTGGGATTTTTAAAGATCCATCCTTGTTAGGAACATACCATGGAGAAACACCACTCCTTCATCATTCCAATCAAGTGTGTGTCATATCATCTAATGGAACTCACACAGAGGATACTCTTACTCCTCAGGAGGCTTCTATCCTTCCTGACGTCCCAAAAGTCGCAGAACCCCTCCCACAGGATCCTCCTGCGAACTCGTCGACCTCAACAGTCCACGAATTCACTTCTCCTCCAGGCCATAGCCTAGTTTGGGAGACAGTTCCCCAACCCCTCACTCAAATTCCCTTCTTTTACCCTCCACCAGGTATCGAAGCTTTTCAGGTAGCCGCCACGCTCACACTACCTAATATGGTGTTAGCAATCCCATTTCGGTATTTACAACCACTAGAGATGGTCCCTCGACCATCCCTTCCCCCCTAGGAAGGAATCCCCATGACGATTCCCATCCTTACCCCCACCCCGCCCCCCGCTCTAGCTGAGGGAAGGAGAAAGAAGAAGGAGCCCACCGCTCCACTTCCTCCACGCATCCCACCACCTTGCGCACTATGTGAGAAAGAGGGCCACCAAACTAACAATTGTCCATCACTACCTGAATTACAGAATTTGATACCCCTCAATCCAACTCCCCCAACACCTGCCACTAAGGCTAGTCCAGCCCCTACCACCCCCCCCCTTCTAGTAGCAAAGGATTGAGGACCAAATATGCTTGCGCTATATGTTTAGAGTATGGCCATTATACCCATCATTACCCGGCTCTGCCATGTTTTCGGAAGACATTAGCCGCAGTACGTCAGAACTTCCAGAACAACCCCAGTCCTGCTACGTCCTCCTCACCAAACATCATTGACATCCGGTATGTCACCACTTCGGTCAATGAACGGATGAGATGCCCATGCTCCATCTGCGATTCCTTAGCTCATTTTACATAACAGTGTCCTGTGATCTTTGAATACAGGCAACGCCAATTGACCCTGCTTCAACGGCCCATGACGCCGATAATTAACATCACCTCACCATCAGAGGCTCTTCATATCATCTCTCCCAAACCCGAGGCCCTCCCAATGCCTCCATGGTTCTTAGATGACTTATCTGAGGATTCACCCCCCAACCCTCCGAACTCTCCCGTTCACTCCACGACGGGCATTGTACACCCAACCACCACGGGTACCCCTCAGTACTTCAATATATGGTTTATGTCGAGTGAACCCTCACCCTCTCCTAACATTGTCCCCCATGCTTCTTCACCAGGGGGCAACCACACGACCCCTGTCACCGAGATCACTCCTCATGACCCCTTGTATTACCGACGCTTCCACTACGATGAAGAAATACTTGAAGAGTTAAACCACTCGGTCTCTCCCTGGGATGCGCTACACCATCGTGCACTCTTCTTACCACAGGATGCCTCTACGCCTCCTAACCTCCACCCCATTTACACAGTCGAGACCAAGGATTTTATCCCATCAGGATCTATCGACTGGTTCAAAAACCCTATTCCTGCACCTGACGCTTTTGAAGAAGGCAACATGGTCAACATTTCCCCCACCATTAAAATCGACATTTCCATTAAAAATGGCATCGTTGAAGAAATCACCATTGGAGTTGCTTGCACTCCTCAGTAAATCGCTGCATATAAAGCCCTCTTCCAGGAGTATAGGGATATTTTTGCCTAGTCATACACGGAAATTCCTGGCCTTGATCCCTCTATTTTCGAACATCGCATCGACACCTGGCCAGACATCACACCCGTTCACTAAAAATAGCGACCGCTACACCCATCCAAAGCCGCGGCCATCAAAGCCGAAATTGACAAATTACGCACTGTCAGGTTCATTTACCCCATCGCCTATACCTCATGGGTTTCCAACCCTATTCCCATCAACAAAAAACAGGGCACTATACGCATTTGCACAGACTTTCGCGATCTCAATCACGCCTATCCCAAGGACAACTTTCCAACTCCTTTCATCGATCAAATTATTGACGATTGCACCGGCCATGAGGCTCTCTCCTTTATGGATGGATTCTCTGGCTATAACAAAATTCAAATCCACCCAGCCGATCAATATAAAACCGCATTCACTACCCCGTGGGGTACTTTTGCATATCGTGTCATGCCTTTCGGCTTAAAAAATGTTGGTGCTACTTTCCAGCGGGCTATGACATACATCTTTCACGATCTAGCTCATATCATCCTCGCCTACTTGGACGATCTCACCGCTCGCTCCAAGAAACGCACCCAACATCTTGATGATTTATGAATCATCTTCCAATGGTGTTGTCAGTACAACATCCACTTGAACCCTCTCAAGTGTGTATTATGTGTCACCGCAGGGTGCCTCCTTGGTTTTATTGTTTCCAAAAGCGGTATTACCGTGGACCCCCTCAAAGTCTAAGCTATCACCAAAATTCCACCTCCCCGGAATTCACAACAACTTCAGAGTCTGCAAGGCAAAGCTAACTTTTTTAGATGCTTTGTCCCCAATTATGCCATACGCGCACACGGTTTCCTTCGCTTACTACGTCACGGCATCCCATTTCACTAGGATGACCACGCCCAACAGTCATTTGACGATATTAAATCAGCACTTTCAAATTCACCTTTAATTAGTGCACCTGACTATAATCACGACTATATCCTCTACGTATCAGCATCAGTTGTATCAGTAGTTGGCGTCCTCGTCCAGCTCAGTGATGACAATCGTGAACATGTCATTTATTACGTTAGTAAAAACCTCTCAAGGCCACCCTTTAAATATAAACACGAAGATAAACTTGCTCTTACAGTTGTCCTCGCAGTCCAGAAACTGTGCCATTACATTCTGCTTTGTACCACAAAGGTCATCGCAGATTCCAACCCTATGCAGTACTTGCTCAGCCGCTGGAAAGTTAACGGCAAATTCACTCGATGGATCGTTATCCTTTAGGAATACGACCTTGAGTTCTCAACACCTAAGAGTAAGAAGGCCCTCGTTCTCGCCAAACTTGTCACGGCCCTCCCCTCTGACACTATCAGTACCCCCATCAACACAGATTTTCCCAACAAACATCTCTTTTACATTACTTCGGATGATCCTTGGTACGGCGACCTCCTCGTCTACCTCCGAACTAAAAAAGTTCGGTAACCACCTTTCACAAGATGATCATCGACGTATTCGCCATCAGGCCCCCTCTATCTCCTCATCGGTGACATCCTATACCGATGGGGCGTCGACACCATTCTTCGTCGATGCTTGACTATTGACGAGGCCGACAGAGTCTTAAACGATTGTCACAGCGGCGCATGTGGGGGCCATCTTTCGGGCATATCCAGTGCTCAAAAGATTATCCGAATCGGTTACTTTTGGCCCACCCTGTTTCATGATTGTGTTCATGCCGTGAAACGATGTGCACAATGTCATCTCTATGCCAACAAAGCCCGAGCTCCCCCCGCTCTTCTTCACCCTGTCATTACCGCCGGCCCCTTTTGTAAATGAGGCATTGAATTCATGACTTGCAATCCCCCCTCCAGCAATGGCCACAAATACATCGTTGTCGTCGTTGATTACTTCACCAAATGGGCAGAATCCATGCCCACCTTCAACAACACCACTGACACTGCATCGCATTTTTTCTTTAACCACATCATCTCACGCTTTGGCATACCTCTCCAACTCGTTTCCGATCATGGGAAACACTTTGAAAATGAGATATTCATGGAACTCTCATCTCGGTTAGGCTTCTCTCATGAGTTTTCCTCACCATATTACCCTCAATCTAACGGACAGGTCGAGGCAGTTAACAAAGTCTTCAAGACCATGTTACAATGCATAGTTAATAAACATAAAACCAATTGGCATCATATGTTATTTTATGCGCTATGGGCTTACCGAACGACTGTGAAAACCGCTACAGGTTTCACACCATTTCATCTAATCCATGGGGTCGAGGCCACTCTCCCCATCAAGTGCGAAATTCCCACCTTACGCACCGCAATTGAGCTATTACCTGACATTGCTCCAATAGAGCAATGCTTGTTGAACTTGGAGTCTCTGGATGAAGATCGTCGATCTTCCTTACAGAACAACGAGGCAGATAAAAAACGCACCAAAGCTACCTTTGATCGCCATGTTAATCTTCGCTCATTCCGTGAAGGTGACCTCGTCCTTGCCTACGATATCGCTCATGATACCTTTGGCCATGGAAAATTCAAGTCACTCTGGCACAGCCCATACATCATTCAACATTGCCTCACCAAAGGTGCATATATTTTGGCCTCTCCCGAGGGCCTTCCTCTCAAAGAACCTGTCAACGAGTTGTACTTAAAGAAATTTTACGCTTAAACGTAGTCATTCTACTTTAGGTTATTTCTTTTCTAGCATTTTTAATCTTTTTTCTCCCTCCCTCACATCTAAACTATCCTTTGTGCTATTGACAGATGCTTCCTCCACCATCCATTGGACGCAAAATCTTGCTTCGACTGCTTGGGCTCTCTATACCCCCTCACATGAAATGCTCCATTCAATCGGCATATGCTTAGGGTCAGAAACCAACAACCAAGTCGAATACACTGTTGTCATTAGCCTCTTGGCTGACGCCCAACATCATCATATTCATCACCTTAGAATCTTCCTCGACTCTCAACTAGTCGTTCTCCAGCTCAACAATATGTACTGCATCCGTGATCCTTGCCTCTTTCGCAAATACCTGCAGGTTAGGCTTTTATCTCGACATTTTGATTCCATTAAATTTACACATATTCCAAGACAATTGAATCAAATAACAGATAACATAGATAACATGGTGTTAGATTGGCATATATCACATCAAGCTACCTCTACACATACATAAACATATCACAAAACATGTCACAGCATATATATAAAATAGACATCATCAACTCATCAGCAAAAAACATGTAGACAACATATGGATCTCAAATATGTATACTCATGTATATATAAAGGCTCATGAAGCCATTCGAATGTTTACATACAAAAATACACATATCCGCAGGCCAATGCAGCTCGTCGGCCAACACTCTCTCCAGCACTAGAAGTTGGCCACCACTGATCCGCTGGGTCGCCAGTGACCCATATACTCGTACAATCATCGCTTCTATACAGTGATGTGCCAGGGAATATATCACCGATATACTCGCCACCATCCCGGACATGAAGTTCTTCCTTGAACAATATCTCCGGCCAATATCGGCAAGCAAAGTACCCCTCGACAACATCGGCTCCGCCCGTAGGGGCGTTCCCCGAAATGGGAGCCCAGTCAAGAATTATATATCCTCCACCGCAGTGAAGGAGATATGCTCTCCTCGCACGAGGAAGTAGTGGAGTTTCGGACTCCACATATGAATCAAAAACTGTAGGAGATACTCCTGCACCCGTATCAACGGGCACTCAAAGAACTTTAGCAACCGGTTGCCAAAGTCACATGCACACCGGTCTCCTCAATGGCCACAGCGTCTCACAGCTGCGACTAGTCTCGCTCTCACCACCCCACTGGCATCATCACCACCGTCCACCTGCAGACAACACAGAGTCCTATATCATCTCACGAAACCATCAACAGCATCAAAAAGACTCATTTTTATACACCTCAACCTTGCCTCCTAGGCGCGGTTTTGTTACCCACAGGCGCACACACATGCGCGCCTGTTCACTACACAGGTGCACACGCATGCGCACCTGTTTACTACACAGGTGCGCACTCATGCGCACCTATTCACTACACAGGTGTGCATCATTGCGCACCTGTTTGTTTCATAGGCACACCCCTATGCACACATGTTCACCATACAGGCGCGCCGAGGTGCGCACCTGTTCAATCCACAGACGCGCACTGGTAGCGCGCCTTAAATTCCCTCTACAATGCCCCCATGCGCGTATATCCGATGGGAAGGCACGCATGTATGTGAGCCTATCCCCGGATCGCCCGCGCATGTGGGGCCCATACCCCCTAAATACCTCTGTATGGCCCTCCGTACAGCCCCTGCCCAAAAATTGAAAATCTATTTCTATGCAGGATGATCAGACCACTAACCTGATACTCGTTGATCCTTAATCGGATGCCTCATCCTCCCCGAATCTCTCAATCTCCTCTGAAAACTGCTCGTCCAGTCACTATTGCAGCAGGTACAAATGAGGTGGCAATGTGGGCCCTACAACTATATATAGGCCTTTTTCCAAACTTCCACTCGCCATTCCGGGAGCCCACGGTGTCCATTTTTCAATCCGTCTTCATCCACGGGATCAGCATCCCGTCATCTACATCACAGTCGTCCCTGGGCCTCTTTTCATCCTGAGCCCCCAGGGCACCTTTTTTCATACCACTGGTCAGGTACGCATGTGCATATTCACCTTTTATCAAATACATGCTCATATTTGCGATTCTCTTCAGATATTGTGCATTTTGGGTATTTGGTTTTCATGTGTGCAGGTACTTGATCCGCATAGATTGACACAACCCCTTCAGGTATATACTCGGCACTGGCATGTAGTCTTCCCCTCTGTATCACACTTACATTTCCAGTCACACCCTCTGATATTTTCCTCTAGGATCCCCCTTCCCAGCTCTGCAGTACCCACACTTCCATTTTGCATCTTCGATACTGTCAACCGGTAGCATTCTCACCCACATGAGTTGTCCCATTCATAGCACCTTTTGGCACTTCTGACACTCATGTTGTTTTTCACAACCTTTAGGGATGGGAGTCCTGATAGTCTTACATCATGTCACAAAACGACCACATACTCATTTTCCTCATTTTGTTAGCTTTCCCAACGGACTCCCAGATTATCTCTTTATGGTTCTATTTTTTACTGCACCTTCACAGTATCATGATCCTTCCATTTCATCCATAATCAGTTTGCCCATCTGCAAATTTCCCTTCATTTCATTTACCTCCTACAGAAACCTACCTATGGGGCCCCCACCCTCCACTAGTTTTCCAAGCACCTTGCACCCTACTCGGGCCAATCATATCACACTGGGGCACCTGTTTTTGTATTTGTACACTTTTCCCAAAAAAAAATATTCTTTATTTATTGTACAAACGCCTTTATTTCCAGTCATTACATTACCTTTTTTGTCGTCACCTTTGGCGACCTGCTTTCCTTTTTTTGGCCAAACGCATCCCATGTCGCCCTTGGTTGGAGCATTACTTATCATCTACCCTCGTCGGCATTGTCCATATCTTTAGAGTACCCCTCAGGTCACGTACCTCTACCCTCTGAATTTGTTCACCGTGTCCCGCCTCTAGCACAACTTATCCCCGGTCTTGTCATCCCCCTAACATTAGACCTCGTTGAACGGTTGCGGCCACTCTTTATCTCATACATCCTCCAACCAAGGGCAGTCTTGAGTCTTCCCACCTCTTGACTTCGTCCATATACCTCTGCCACTTCCTCACCTCACTTAGTAGATTTCACGGAGCCATTTGCTTCTGAGAGTCGCGTCCCCCTTTCTTTTTTTTTGTCGACATCAACACAGTTTTCCAGAAGGGCGACAGTATCTTGATTCTCATTCTCCTTTCAATGAGATCTCGGACGGCACAGGGTGAAACAACATTACTCCCTGTTGTCGTTGACCCCCATAAAATTCGACGCCAACACTTTCTCATGTTACGGTGGGTCTTACTTTGCGACTAATGCAGTTCATTCTTTCAGTTGCTGAAGACCTCTGAACTTGGCGGGGCTCTCAATGCCCACATCATCGTTGCTACTCATTACTGTGATCACTGCCTACTATTCAGAGTATGTTCATTTGCAGAATTTTCTTCTGCCTTTATCACATCTGCCCCTAAGGGTATTGCAGTTGTCTACACCAACACTTCCGTCATCTTTTTTTTCAGAGTTATATGACACGAGCATGGGGCATGCCCGCCTCGTTTGTACACAATTTTTCTTTTATCCACCTCATGGAAGGTCGGGTCCTACCGGTTCCTTTTTTCTCCAACGGATCGCTCTAAACGATCCTACTATTACTCTCTCTTACAACAACATTCTCAGTAGAAGAAACATTGATGGATTTTGGCTATACGTATGCTCCTAACCTCATCCATCAGGGGGCATCTGTTATCACTGAAATTTCATTCGCACATGGTTATAAGAACTCAACATCGTCAAACAGTGATGAATTCATTCATGGACCTGAATTAATACCACAGCATTCAAAAAAGGTCAAAAACTATACAAAGTAGTGCAAAATTGAAGAGTGCTTTGCATACACTGGGCACGCGTGCACATGCATGCAACAGGAACGTAGAAGGCGTGCACCTGCGCACGATGCGAGACTGTTAGCGCAAAAAGCCACGCACCTACTAAACGGTGCATTTATTGAAGTGGTAGGCCTCCCAACCACTTATGGTTCAGCTCCCAAGCTGATTTGATCTCCAAATCTGGACTGGATCCGAATGGTGGGCTGGTCAAAGACCTAATAATGCCCTAAATGGCCTATTTTCACACTACAAGGCAGTTAAACAATAACCCAAAGCAATGCTATAAAAAGCCATGAATGCACCTCATTTTTTCAAGGAATTCCAAGTAATGTTATGATGCCTATATTGTTTTGAGGACTCCATCCTTGACAAAAGCACATTGGCACCATTACATTGGACAATCCACCTCTCCATTGAGTGGATTTGTAAAGAGTTCTTTCACCACCATTTTCATTTTCTTTTGTTGTAAGGAGAGCTAGCTAGTGAGGGTCCAAGAGCCTTCCCTTGGAGGAAGAAGGGACTCATAGTCCCCTTTATTCTTGGTGCTTTGTTTTCATCAATAGATCAGCCTCAAACATTGGTGACATGGGTCTTTTGGCTCTTTTTGTTTCTATGTCCCTATAATCATGATTTTAATTCTTATTGCATATATTAGTTTAATTCTTAGTTATAGTTTTGTTTTCTTTCCCTAACTCTTTTCTCTACAGCTGTCCTGCTCAGCAGACCCAACTGATCTTGCAAGCACCTCTCATTTTCTCACCAAGGTGATGAAAGAGGCACAACAAACATATTGCACATGATCCTCCCAAGACTTGCTATAGATTAGTATATCATCAAAAAATACTAACACAAATTTTTGAAAGAAGGGCTTGAAAATGGAATTCATCAACCCTTGGAATGTGGAAGGTGCATTTGTAAGGCCAAAAGGCATGACCAAAAATTCATAATGGCCTTCATGAGTTCAGAATGTTGTTTTTGGGATATCTTCTT
>JASDQU010103797.1:188557-212022 GCA_032191745.1 Picea mariana | reverse complement strand
GCACCTGCTAAACGGCGCATTTATTGAAGTGGTTGGCCTCCCAACCACTTATGGTTCAGCTCCCAAGCCAATTTGACCTCCAAATCCGGACTGGATCCGAATGGTGGGCTGGTCAAAGACCTAAGAATGCTCTAAATGGCCTCTTTTCACACTACAAAGCAGTTAAACAATAACCGAAAGCAATGCTATAAAAAGCCATGAATGCACCTCATTTTTTCAAGGAATTCCAAGTAATGTTATGCTGCTTAGATTGTTTTGAGGATTCCATCCTTGACAAAAGCATATTGGCACCATTACATTGGACAGTCCATCTCTCCATTGAGTGGATTTGTAAAGAGTTCTTTCACTACCATTTTCATTTTCTTTTGTTGTAAGAAGAGCTAGCTAGTGAGGGTCCAAGAGCCTTCCCTTGGAGGAAGAAGGGACTCATAGTCCCCTTTCTTCTCGGTGCTTTGTTTTCATCAATAGATCAGCCTCAAACATTGGTGACATGGGTCTTTTGGTTCTTTTTGTTTCTATGTCCCTATGCTCATGATTTTAATTCTTATTCTATCTATTAGTTTAATTCTTAGTTATAGTTTTTGTTTTGTTTCCCTAACTCTTTTCTCTACAGCTGTCCTTCTCAGCAGACCCAACTGAGCTTGCAAGAACCTCTTATTTGCTCACCAAGGTGACGAAAGAGGAGCAATAGATTGGCGATTCCACTGGGGAAAGGTATCATTTTCCTACCTCATTTGGGTTTATTTTGCTCTTCTTTTAGTTTGTTTAACTTGCAGGTGCACTAACCGGCCTAGGCCGACCTGCCAACTAGCCAATTCCAAGGAGAATTGGGATAAATCCACTTGGATTTTTCTTTCTCGGTCATGTACCACTTGTGCGCGGGTATTTTACCCCACAGACGCACATCGTGTGCTCATGCGCATTACTCACGGTTCTGTTCTGTGCATGCACGCCTTTTAGTTTGTCTCTGCTCGCGTGCATGCACTCTGTGCGCCTCTGTCTCCACTGAGACCCGCACATTTGTTCAAAAATTCTCTTTGTAAAGTTGTTGAGATGTGGGGAAGGCCATCTTCCTTCTTAAAAATGATGTCAAGCATGTTTTAAAGCTGCACCACACTTATCCCCCTCATAATATAAAGGGGTGAGTCAAAAAACACATAGTCACTTAGGAGGTTAAAATCAATTTCCCTTCTTTGCCTTTTGCCACATGGATGGCTTTTTTTGACTCATAATCTAAGTTGGAAATCATTTTTAATCACATTTAACTTGCATTGGGACCAAAAGTTGAGTAACAATTACTTAGTATGCTCTTCTCTCGCGCCTCCAAGTGACCTCGAGAAATAGAAAATGATTGGGAAATGACTTCATCTCCTTTAAAGAACATTAAAACCTTTAGGTAGAGGACAACGGCCCTCCTTGGGACCCCTCTTTCTTTTTCAAGAACATATTAATATTGTAAAGGGCCCATACATGCCCACATGCTACAAAGATAGGATAGTGCTTGAATTTTTGCTTTCTTAGATCAAAACACTAGGGAAGTTTAAAGGTTTGTAGCAGACCCATACATGCCCAAATGTTCAATCTAGGATAGTTTTCAAGCTTTTCTTAGATTACACCACAATAGGGAGTTGAAGGGATAGTAACGGACCCACATGTCCACATGCTAGCTTCCTAGGACTTTTTAATTACGCAAGGTTGTACCAAAGGCACTTAGTTAATTAGGTAATCAAACTTTTGTAAGGACCAAGCGAAGTCCACATGCAGCAAGGTGACACCTAATTCACTAAAAATTGGCACACTTTCACTCACACACAAAAGTCACTTATCACTCACATAGCTTCTTCTTGAAAACGTGGAGGTCAAAGTAAGTTTCCCTCAAAAGGATTCCGAAAATACCCCACCCTTTTCTTGACGAGACTATCCACTCCCATCTTAAATTCAACGAGGTTGGTTTGCACCCCCAACCTCCCAAAACAACTACATCTAAAATCTTTATAAAAACTCACTAAGTTTTCCTCCACAAGAGGTGCCAAAAGAAAATTTTTAGTCTAGGTAGGATTTCGGGGATAGGCATCCAAACAACTCCCCATTATCTAGTTCTCTCATTTTGCAAAACAGAGAAGTTGTCAAATAGGGAACTGCAAATCCTCCAAGTCATGTGTTCCAATTACCATAAGGCAGGGAGATACCCGTGAAGGGTTGAAGGCCGAGGTCCGGTTATTCTGTGCGTCCCCCCTTGAGGCACCCACCTCTTGGAAAGGATCCAACCTGTGATCCATTTCTTAGGCCGAAAATCTAAATGCCACACTTTGGCCGAGGTACCTAGTGACCAACTTTAGGACTTCTACTCGAGTGGCAATTGTGGGCTGCAATTGCACCTTGATTGGATTTTGTGTGGATATTAGGAAGTATCGCCAGCTCTTTCGGGATATGCCCCCTTTACCCCTCATTATAACCAATTATTTCATCCTTCACTAGTGTCTCTTCCGGTGGCTTCAGACCCCACTGTTGAGTACTTTTGGAAGGTCCAGTGCTATTTGAGAGGAAGGACGTTACGTCTTCTAGGACACGAGCATTTGCTTTCTTTTGATTCCCCCATGTGGAAAAAACCCATTTACCCACATATATGCTTCTTTCTCATGTTATGTATGATGCACATCTGATTACAGTTTGATTTGGCTATATATGTTGTGTAAGCATTGACGCACAGGCTCTTGTTTCTATATTATTCTCACCACTTTTTGCACACATTCACACAGCTAGTCTGACATCATAGGGGAACCACAGAACCCCCGTCGTTCACGACGCTTGCTAAACCTCCCTCCTATTTTAGGGGGAGTAACTGGTCGTGCCTTCTCATCGGCACCTCCTTCACACACTCCTGTGAGTGCTACTATTTTAGGATTAGCTTTGCTTGGTTCTACACTACTCGGGTCCACTTCCCAAGGTCATCTATTCACCTGCTCTCCTTTACATGGAAGTAGAGGACCCACTTCCTCTCAAGGAGACAGTACCAACCCACCTAGCCCCCCTCACGGGTCAGGTTCACAACAAACTCACACTATGTCCGAAGCTAATCCTCCCCCCCCCCACTACAGATGCCATATTTTGCCTCTCTCAACATACCGGATCTAACCAAACTCACCAATGATCCTATATTGCATGATCCTACATGGCCTGCAATACCTACCAAACTGCCTTCAGACATTCCAAAATTTGAAGGAAAGGTAGGCGATGACCTTGCCAACCATGTCATGACATTTCACCTATGGTGCTCCTCTAATAGCATTATGGATGATTCTATCCAACTGTGGTTATTTCAATGCACACTCACTGGCCCATCGGCCAAATGGTATGTAGAAGAAAAATCAGGGTCCCACGCAACCTTTGAGTCATTGGCCAAAGCCTTCTTGACCTTCTTCCAATTACCCATATGACACGACAATGGTCTAGAACTACTGTCTAATTTCAAACAAACCTCAGCCACACACATTGCTGACCACATTCACGAGTGGTGTAGGCGACGTAGTTTGTGCAAAGCCGAAACCACCAAGCAACAATGTCTTGATTGGTTTCTTCGATCTCTTGTCTCTCTCATTGGGAAGGACGTCGCTTCCACCTTCCCCCAATCGAAGGAAGAAGCCATCAGTAAGGCCCAGTAGTATGAACTCATTTATGCACAGTCAGGATACTTATACACGGTACTTCCTGATCTTCCAAAACCTGTGCCATTTGGCCAAGACAAACCTGGGATGTCTCACTCAGCAGACGGACTGATCGGTGCCACCACACACCACAGTCCACAACCCCAACCCCCACCGATGTATGGCACACCTCAATACCCACTAGCATACGGGGGCACTTCTTATTACCCCCCACCCCCTTATCAATAGCCATACCCTGTCGCTATACCACCACCCATCAGTGGACCACCGCCGGCACCTACCATACATCCACCTATTCCCACAAACAGTGGTACACCCTCAACATCAGCTTATCATACTAGCAAAAGCACTACGCCTTCCTATGTACCTTATGGATCAGTACCACCACTGAATCCATACTTCCCATTTCCTGGTCCTCCACAACCCATGGCTCCCCCACATCCTCATGCGGGGGTGAACTTTGTTCAACCCTCTGTCGTTCAGCAATACCAACTTTTTGAACAACTGAATACGGCCAATCCAAGACATCCCTCGAACAATACCAAAAAGAAAGGATGGAATAGGAATAACAACAACCCAGGTCATGGCAGGAATCAACCCCCACAGCACCAACCCACTGGGGGCCACCAGAACCAAGGGAATCAAAATCCCCAAGGGGGCAATAATAATAAGCACCAAGGGAGAAATAACAACAATGTTAAAACCAACTTCCCTTGTGCTCTTTGTGGTGATTTTGGCCATTACACTCATCATTGCCCCAAAATCGCCGATTTCAAACGGTTGAAAGATTCTGGTAATCTTCCCCATTCTCCGGCACCGCCTGCCCCTCAGCAAGCACCACAGCAATACATGCAACAACCTCCTCCTACTGTACTACAGAATCCTATTCCACATCAAGGTGTAATCAACACCCAACAAGACCAACAACATCCCCCACCTCAGGCGGGACAATACCTCAACCCCAACAATCCCGCAGATCGCACAATTCTCCTCACAAGTGAGGAAGAAATCCTTCTACAATCACGTGGTCGTCAGTATCATGCACCCACTGAGTCTCCTCCCATCCCTCCAGAGACAAACCCCGCACCAACAGGACCCCCGTTGGTGATCCCTTGCCCTTCCACTGAGCCATCTCTTCGCATCCCTCGCATCCCATTGCACAGGAATGTCCACAACCCACAGGCTAGGGCAGTGCATAACTATAGTCTGGTAGATGACTTAGCACAATCCCTGGCCGCCATGTCAATTCTGGAAGTCCTATAGACTTTCCCTTCTCAGCAGAAATCACTACTTTCTTCCTTGGGGGTAGTTGATCCTGCAGATACTCGACTCATCACCTTTGATCTTGATAGCGGAGAACCTCGTCTTCCCGCCTTGATCGCTTTTCAAATACCATTCAAAATACGGAACATCACAGTTCATCGATGTATCATCGATGAAGATGCATCTACATGCATCATGTCCAAAACAGTATGGCAGAAACTTGGTTCCCCATAACTCTTACCCTCTGCCATCACATTACGAGCTTATGACGGATGACCATCCTCTCCAGAAGGGCTCTTCCAAAATGTCCCCATAGAACTCGGGGGAAAAACCATTCTTATTGACATAGAAGTTATCGACGCTCCGCTCGATTACAATATCCTGTTTGGTCGTAGCTACATGTATGCTATGAAGGCAGTGGCATCTTCCATCTTTTGGACAATGATGTTCCCCCACAATGGGAAGATCGTTACCATTGACCAAGTCTCACATTATGAACCTAATCCATCTGCTAACCTCGATAACATTCTTCCTCTCATCCATACAAATCATGATGCATATCCCCTCATTGAGATGGGTCCTGGGGTTTTTAAAGATCCATCCTTGTTAGGAACATACCATGGAGCACCACCACTCCTTCCCCCTTCCAATCAAGTGTGTGTCATATCATCTAACGGAACTCACACAGAGGATACTCTTACTCCTCAGGAGGCTTCCGTCCTTCCTGACGTCCCAAAAGTCGCAGAACCCCTCCCACAGGAGCCTGCTGTGAACTCGTCGACCTAAATAGTCCACAAATTCACTTCTCCTCCAGGACATAGCCCAGTTTGGGAGATAGTTCCCCAACCCCTCACTCAAATTCCCTTCTTTTACCCCCCACCAAGTATCGAATCTTTTCAGGTAGCTGCCACACTCACACTACCTAATATGGTGTTAGCAATCCCAGTTTGGTATTTACACCCACCAGAGATGGTCCCTCGACCATCCCTTCCCCCCTAGGAAGGAATACCCATGACGATTCCCATCCTTACCTCCATCGCCCCCCCACTCACTAACCCCCCTGCTACAGCTGGGGGCAGGAGAAAGAAGAAGGAGTCGACCGCTCCACTTCCTCCACGCATCCCACCACCTTGCGCACTCTGTGAGAAAGAAGGCCACCAAACCAACAATTGTCCATCACTACCTGAACTACAGAATTTGATCCCACTCAATCCAACTCCCCCAACACCCCCCACTATGGCTATTCCAGCCACTAGCACCCACCCTTCCAATAGCAAAGTGTTGAGGACCAAATACACTTGTGCTATATGTTTAGGGTATGGCCATTATACCCATCACTGCCCGGCTCTGCCACGTTTTAGGCAGACATTAGTTGTAGTACGTCAGAACTTCCAGAACAACCCCAGTCCTGCTACATCCTCCTCACCAAACATCACTGACATCCGGTATGTCACCACTTCAGTCAATGAATGAATGAGACGCCCATGCTCCATCTGTGATTCCTTAGCTCATTTTACATACCAGTGTCCTATGATCTTTGAATACAGGCAACGCCAATTGACCCTACTTCAACGGCCCGTCGAGCCGATAATTAACATCACCTCGCCACCAGAGGCTTTTCATATCATCTTTCCCGAACCCAAGGCCCTCCTAACGCCTCCATGGTTCTTAGATGACTTATCTGAGGATTCACCCCCCAACCCTCCCAACTCTCCCGCTCACTCCCCTACAGACACTCTCCACCCAACCACCACAGGTACCCCACAGTACTTCAATATATGGTTTACGTCGAGTGAACCCTCACCATCTCCTAACATTGTCCCCCCTGCTTCTTCACCAGGGGGCAACCACACGACCACTGTCACTGAGATCACTCCTCATGACCCCTTGTATTCACAACGCTTCCACTACGACGAAGAAATACTCAAAGAGTTAAACCACCCGGACTCTCCCTGGGATGTGCTACACCACCGTGCACTCTTCTTACCACAGGACACCTCTACGCCTCCTAACCACCACCCAATTTATGCAGTCGAGACCAAGGATTTTATCCCATCAGGATCTATTGACTGGTTCAACAACCCCATTCCTGCCCTTGACGCTTTTGAAGAAGGAAACATGGCCAACATTTCCCCCACCATTAAAATTCACATTTCCATTAAAAATGGCATCGTCAAAGAAATCACCATTGGAGCTGCTTGCACTCCTCAGGAAATCACCGCATATAAAGCCTTCTTCCAGGAGTATAGGGATATTTTCGCCTAGTCATACACGGAAATTCCTGGCCTCGATCCCTCTATTGTCAAACATCACATCGACACCTGGCCAGACATCACACCCATTCGCCAAAAACAGCGACCGCTACACCCATCCAAAGCCGCAGCTATCAAAGCCGAAATTGACAAATTACGCGTTGTCGGGTTCATTTACCCCATCGCCTATACCTCATGGGTTTCCAACCCTGTACCCGTCAACAAAAAATAGGGCACTATACGTGTTTGTACCGACTTTCACGATCTCAATCACGCCTGTCCCAAGGACAACTTTCCAACACCTTTCATCGATCAAATTATCGACGACTGCACCGGCCACGAGGCTCTCTCCTTTATGGATGGATTCTCTGGCTATAATCAAATTCAAATCCACCCAGCCGATCAGTATAAAACTGCATTCACTACCCTGTGGGGTACTTTTTCCTATCGTTTCATGCCTTTCGGCTTAAAAAATGCTGGCGCAACTTTCCAGCAGGCTATGACATACATCTTTCACAATCTGGCTCATATCATCCTCGCCTACTTGGACGATCTCACCGCTTGCTCCAAAAAATGCACCCAACATATTGATGATTTACGAATCATCTTTCAACGGTGTCGTTAGTACAACATCCGCTTGAACCCTCTCAAGTGTGTGTTCTCTGTCACCGCAGGGCGCCTCCTCGATTTTATTGTTTCCCAAAGTGGTATTACCATGGACCCCCTCAAAGTCCAAGCTATCACCGAAATTCCACCTAGCCGGAATTTACGACAACTTCAGAGTCTACAGGGAAAAGATAACTTTCTTAGGTGCTTTGTCCTAGATTACACCATATGCGCACACAGTTTCCTTCGCTTACTACGTCACAACATCCCATTTCACTGGGACGACCATGCCCAACAGTCATTTGACGATCTTAAAGCAGCACTTTCAAATGCACCTTTAATTAGTGCACCGGACTATAATCGTGACTATATCCTCTATGTATCAGCGTCATTTGTATCATTAGTTGGCGTCCTCGTCCAGCTCGGTGATGACAATTGTGAACATGTCATTTATTACGTTAGTAAAAACCTCTCAAGGCCACCCTTGAAATATAAACACGAAGAGAAAATTGCTCTTGCAGTTGTCCTCGCAGTCCAGAAACTGCTCCATTACATTATGCTTCGTACCACAAAGGTCGTCGCAGATTCCAACCCTATGCAGTACTTGCTCAGCCACCGACAAGTTAACAGAAAATTCGCTTGATGGATCATTATCCTTCAGGAATATGACCTTGAGTTCTCAACACCTAAGAGTAAGAAGGCCCTCGTTCTCGCCGAACTTGTCACGGCCCTCCCCTCTGACACTACCAATACCCCCGTCAACACAGACTTTCCCGATGAACATCTCTTTTACATCACTTCGGATGATCCTTGGTATGGCGACCTCCTCGTCTACCTCCGAACTCAAAAGTTCGGTAACCACCTTTCACGAGATGATCTTCGACGTATTCGCCATCAAGCCCCCCGCTACCTCCTCATCGGAGACATCCTATACCAGCGGGGCGTCGACACCATTCTTCGTCGCTGCCTGACTATTGATGAAGCCGATAGAGTCTTAAACGACTGTCACAGTGGCGCATGTGGGGGCCATCTTTCGGGCATATCCACTACTCAAAAGATTATCCGAGCCAGTTACTTTTGGCCTACCTTGTTTCATGATTGCATTCATGCTGTGAAATGATGTGAGCAATGTCAGCTCTACACCAACAAAGCCCGAGCTCCCCCCGCTCTTCTTCACCCTGTCATTACCGCCGGCCCCTTTTGTAAATGGGGCATCTACTTCATGACTTGTAATCCCCCCTCCAGCAATGGCCACAAATACATCGTTGTCGTCGTTGATTATTTCACCAAATGGGCAGAAGCCATGCCCACCTTCAACAACACCGCTAACACTACAGCGCATTTTTTCTTTAACCACGTCATCTCCCGCTTTGGCGTACCTCTCCAACTCGTTTCCGATCATGGGAAACACTTTGAAAATGAGATATTCATAGAACTCTCACCCCAGTTAGGCTTCTCTCATGAGTTTGCCTCACCGTATTACCCTCAGTCTAACGGACAGGTCGAGGCAGTTAACAAAGTCCTCAAGACCATGTTACAGCGCACGGTTAATAAACATAAAACCAATTGGCATCATATGTTATTTTCTGTGCTATGGGCTTATCGAACGGTTGTGAAAACCGCTACAAGTTTCACCCCATTTCATTTAGTCCATGGGGTTGAGTCCACTCTCCCCATCGAGTGAGAAATTCCCACCTTACACACCGCAATTGATCTATTACCTGAGACTGCCCCAATGGAGCAGCACTTGCTGAACTTGGAGTCTCTGGATGAACATCATCGATCTTCCTTATAGAACAACGAGGTAGCTAAAAAACGCACCAAGGCTACCTTTGATCGCCATGTTAACCTTCACTCATTCCTTGAAGGTGACCTCATCCTTGCCTACGATATCGCTCATGATACCTTCAACCATGGAAAATTTGAGTCACTCTGGCACGGCCCATACATCATTCAACATTGCCTCACCAAAGGCGCATATATTTTGGCCTCCCCCAAAAGCCTTCCTCTCAAAGAACCCATCAACGGGTTGTACTTAAAGAAATTTTACGCTTAAACGTAGTCATTCTACTTTAGGTTATTTCTTTTCTAGCGTTTTTTAATCTTTTTTCTCCTTCCCTCACGTCTAAACTATCCTTTGTGCTATTGAAAGATGCTTCCTCCACCAGCCTACCACATCGGTTACACCGACGGCGCCAGCCGTTGGACATAAAATCTCGCTTCCGCTGCTTGGGCTCTCTATACCCCCTCACATGAAATGCTCCATTCAAGCGGCATATGCTTAGGGTCAGCAACCAACAACCAAGCCGAATACACTGTTGTCATTGGCCTCCTCGCCGACACCCAGCATCATTATATTCGTCACCTTAGCGTCTTCCTCGACTCTCAACTAGTCGTTCTCCAGCTCAACAATGTGTACTGCGTCTGTGATCCTTGCCTCTTTCGCAAATACCTGCAGGTTAGGCTTTTACCTCGACATTTTGATTCCATTACATTTACACATATTCCAAGACAATTGAAATAAATAACAGATAACATAGCTAACATGGTGTTCGACTGGCATATATCACATCAAGCTACCTCTACACATACATAAACATATCAACACACCTGTCACAGCATATATATAGAATAGACATCATCAAAACATGAACCAAAAAAAAAACATGTAAACACCACATATATCTCAAAACACATATACTCATGCATATATCAACAGGTCTACAGTGCCATCCGAATGTTTACATACAAAAATACAAGTATCCACAGGCCAATACAGCACCTCGGTACAAAATGGGCTCACCAGCCTATATACAAAAAATATCTATATACATCCAATACATCAAAGCACCACTCATGGTGCCTCTAATGCGCCACCACCTGCTCCTCCCTCAGGCGGTGGCGGCCCACCAACACCTGCCCCAGGAGGTGGTGGCCCACCCCCTACAAGCCCCTCCTACCCTGGTGGCAGTCGTCCGCTCGTCATCACCGCAACCACTGCTGATCGTCGCATGATGGCCCACCATGGCGGCGGAACCCCCACACACTGCTCCAGGAATGTCTCATCCTGAATGCGAGACCATAGACCCTCAGGCACATCCTGTAATACCGTCTCCAGACGATGGCGTATATCCTCAAAATCCACTCTGATCGTCGCCGGAGGAGCATGTGATGGCCCAGCACCAGGGTCATCAAACCGGCTCCTCCTCGCTGCCCTCTCAGGCTCAGCTAGTCACACCGCGGCCTCATCTCACCGACGTCTCTCTCCCCGCACCTGTCTCTCAGGTGCTCCCTGCAACTCCACCTCGCACCCGCGAGGTGCCACATCTGCACATGCACACACAACACAGATAGTATCAACATCTATATCATATACATATGGACTGCTATCTCAAAAAACAAAACACATACACATCAACACATACCTCAATGGTCAAACGCCTCCCCTGGAGGTAGCACCATGTCCGGATCATCCCGGAAGTCCACCCCAGCATAGGGGTAATGTAAAACCACCTACGACATATGCCACCATACCTGCGCCGCCTCTACCGAAAAGAAGTGGCCACCTTCTCCACCACTGTGGCAAAGAAACACAGTCGACCACCACCTCAACCGTGGCTCTCATGCCCCAGGTACACTCAATAGAATTCTTGAGTGCAACATCAGCACCCTCTCTAGAAACCAGGCCACTAGGATGGACCCAAACGCAAACTCCCCTGTACCCGTCGACCGACAGTGGTCCAACTACGCCACCATCCTAGCATGCAGCGTCAACCCCCAAGCAAAATTCTCACCGGCCAACACTCTCTCCAGCACCAGAAGCTGGCCACCGCTAATCCGCTGGGTCGCCAGTGACCCGTATACTCATACAATCATTGCTGCTATACAGCGATGCGCTAGGGAATCTATGGACGATATGCTCACCACTTTCCCAGACATAAAGTTCGGACCTGAACAATACCTCTGGCTAATAGTGGCGAGCAACGTGCCCCTAGGCAACACCAGCTCCGYCGGTAGGGGCGTTCCCTGAAATGGGAGCCCAGTCAAGAAATATATATCCTCCACTGCAGTGAAGGGGATCTGCTCTCCTCACACAAGGAAGCAGTGGAGTTCAGGACTCCACATCTGAATCAAAAACTGCAGGAGATACTCCTGCGCCCATATCAACGGGCACTCAAAGAACTTTAGCAACCCAGCAGTTGCCAAAGTCGCATGCACACCGGGCTCCTCAATGGCCACGGCGTCTCGCAGCTAAGACCAGTCTCACTCTCGCCACCCCACTCGCATCATCACCACCTTCCACCTACAGACAACACAGAGTCCTATATCAGCTCATGAAACCATCAATAACATCAAAGAGACTCATTGTATCCACCTCAACCTTGCCTCCTCGATGCGGTTTTTTTACCCACAGGCACGCACACATGCGCGCCTATTCACTACATAGGTGCGCATATGTGTGCACCTGTTCACCCCACAGGTGCGCATCAGTGTGCACCTGTTTGTTTCACAGGCGTGCACCCAAGCGCACATGTTCACCATACAAACGTGCACAAATGCGCACCTATGCAACCTACAGACACGCACATGTGCACGCCTGTTCAACCCACAGGCGTTCTTTAAGAGCGCACCTTCAATTCCCTCTACCATGATCCCATGCACATATATCTGAATAACAGGCGTGCACATGTGAATGCCTATTACCAGATCGCCCACGCATGTGGGGCCCATATCCCCTAAATGTCTCTGTACGGCCCCCCGTACAGCCCCTGCCCAAAAAATGAAATCCTATTTCTATGCAGAATGATCAGACCACTAACCTAACGCTCGCTAACCACCAATCGGATGCCTTGTCCTCCCCGAATCTCCAAATCTCCTCTGGAAACTGCTCATCCAATCACTATTGTAGCAGGTACAAATGAGGTGGCAATGTGGGCCCTACAGCTATATATAGGCCTTTTTGCCAAACTTCCACTCACCATTCCGGGAGCCCACGGTGTCCATTTTCCAATCCATCTTCAGCCACGGGATCAGCATCCCGTCATCTACATCACAGCTATCCATGGGCCTCTTTTGATCCTGAGCCCCCAGGGCACCTTTTTTCATACCACTGGTCAGGTACGCATGCATATATTGACATTTATCAAATACATGCTTCTATTTTCGATTCTCTTCATATATTTTTCACTTTGGGTATTTGGTTTTCATGTGTGCGGGTACTTGCTCAGCATAGATCGACACAACCCCTTCAAGTATATACTCAGCACTGGCATGTAGTCTTTCCCTTTGTATCGCACTTACATTTCCAGTCACTCCCTCTGATATTTGCCTCTAGGATCCCCACTCCTAGATCTGCAGTACCCACACCTCCATTTGCATCTTCGGTACTGTCACCCGGTAGCATTCTCACCCACATGAGTTGTCCCATTCATAGCACCTTTTGGCACTTCTGACACTCATGCTGTTTTTCACAACCTTTAAGGATGGGAGTCCCGATAGTCTTACATCATGTCACAAATCGACCACATACTCACTTTCCTCATTTTGCTAGCTTTCCCAACGGGCTCCCAGATTATCTCTTCATGGTTCTATTTTTTACTACACCTCCGTAGTATCATGAGCCTCCCATTTCATCCACAATCAGTTTGCCCATCTGCAAATTTCCCTTCATTTCATTTACCTCCTACAGAAACCTACCCATGGGGCCCCCACCCTCCACCAGTTTTCCGAGCACATTGTGACCTAC
Organism: Picea mariana; assembly: GCA_032191745.1. Taxonomy (NCBI): domain Eukaryota; kingdom Viridiplantae; phylum Streptophyta; class Pinopsida; order Pinales; family Pinaceae; genus Picea; species Picea mariana. Next base: position 198,490 of record JASDQU010103797.1, on the reverse strand, counting down.
CCAGGCCAATCATATCACACTGGGGCACCCGTTTCTGTATTTGTACACTTCTCCCAAAAATTATTCATTATTTATTGTACAAATGCCTTTATTTCCAGTCATTACATTATCTTTTATGTCACCACCTTTGGAGACTTGCTTTCTTCCTTTTGGCCAAACGCAACCCATGTCACCCTTGGTTGGAGCATTACTTATCATCTACCCTTGCCAGCATCATTCATATCTTCAGAGTACTCCACCGGTCACTTACCTCTACCCTCTGAATTTGTTCACCTTGTCCCACCTCTGGTACAACTTATCCCCAGTCTTGTCGTCCCCCTAACACTCGACCTCGTTGAATGGTTGCGGCCACTCCTTATCTCATACATCCTCCAACCAAGGGCCGTCTTGAGTCGTCCATATACCTCTGCCACTTCCTCACCTCACTTAGTAGATTTCACAGAGCTATTTTCTTCTGGGAGTCGTGTCACCCTTTTTGTCGACATCAGCACAGTTTTCTAGAAGGGCGACAGTATCTTGATTCTCATTATCCCCTCAATGCGAGATCTCGGACGGGACAGGGTGAAACACCATTACTCCCTGCTGTCGTTGACCCCCATAACATTCGACACCAACACTTTCTCATGTTATGGTGGGTCTTACTTTGTGACTATTGCAGTTCATTCTTTCAGTTGTCGAAGACCTCTGAACTTGGTGGGGCTCTCAATGCCCACATCATCGCTGCTACTTATTACTGCGATCACTGCCTACTATTCAGAGTATGTTCATTTGCAGAATTGTCTTCTGCCTTTATCACAACCGCCCCTGAGGGCACTGCAGTTGTCCCCACCAACACTTCCGTCATCTTTTTTCAGAGTTATATGACACGAGCATGGGGCATGCCCGCCTCGTTTGTACACAGTTTTTATTTTATCCACCTCATAGAAGGTTGGGTCCTACTGGTTCCTTTTTTTTCTCCAACAGATTTCTCTGAACGATCCCACTATTACTCTCTCTTACAACAACATTCTCAGTAGAATAAACATTGATGGATTTCAGCTATACGTATGCTCCTAACCTCATCCATCAGGGGGCATCTATTATTACTGAAATTTCATCCGCACATGGTTACAAGAACTCAACATCGTCAAACAGTGATGAAGTCATTCATGGACCTGAATTAATACCACAGCATTCAAAAAAGGTCAAAAAACTATACAAAGTAGTGAAAAATTGAAGAGCGCTTTGCAGACACTGGGCGTGCACGCACATGCGCGCAACAGAAACGTAGAAGGCACGCACCTGCGCGCAATGTGCGACTGTTAGCGCAAAAAGCCGTGCACCTGCTAAACGGCGCATTTATTGAAGTGGTCGGCCTCCCAACCACTTATGGTTCAGCTCCTAAGCCGATTTTACCTCCAAATCCAGACTGGATCCAAATGGTGGGCTGGTCAAAGACCTAAGAATGCTCTAAATGGCCTCTTTTCACACTACAAAGCAGTTAAACAATAACCCAAAGCAATGCTATAAAAATCCATGAATGCACCTCATTTTTTCAAGGAATTCCAAGTAATGTTATGCTGCCTAGATTGTTTTGAGGATTCCATCCTTGAAAAAAGCATATTGGCACCATTACATTGGACAATCCACCTCTCCATTGAGTGGATTTGTAAAGAGTTCTTTCACCACCATTTTCATTTTCTTTTGTTGTAAGAAGAGCTAGCTAGTGAGGGTCCAAGAGCCTTCCCTTGGAGGAAGAAGGGACTCATAGTCACCTTTCTTCTTGGTGATTTGTTTTCATCAATAGATCAGCCTCAAACATTGGTGACATGGGTCTTTTGGTTCTTTTTGTTTCTATGTCCCTATGCTCATGATTTTAATTCTTATTGCATCTATTAGTTTAATAGTTATAGTTTTTGTTTTCTTTCCCTAACTCTTTTCTCTACAGTTGTCCTGCTTAGCAGACCCAACTGAGCTTGCAAGCACCTCTTATTTTCTCACCAAGGTGAAAAAAGAGGTGCAACAACATGTTTAGCCCATATGACCCCAGTCTTCCGCCAGCCTAGGGGCTTATCCAACTATCCGCCACTATATTTAGCATATTCCGCCAATTACCCGTTGTTTTAGCAACTGCCTACTATATTTAGCAGAGTGCACCATTTTCATTATAACCATATGTATAAAAGGGAAGGCCCATGGGATTCGACCTCGGGACCTCTGCCTAACCAAGTTCTAAACTTAGCCACCACAACTAATGCGCCAACAAACTCAATTATGGCATAACCATCCGATTTTGGTATAAGAAGGTATTTCCACCAGTGCATTCGGGAGAGAGCACGAGAGAGGAGTCCGAGCACACTCATACAGACTGCGTACAGACTGGGGAACACTTTTCAATATTTCTTAGCATTTATTACAGGAGCACTGGCACACAAATCGAGGCAAGGGTGCCTCTTCGACCAAAAAATGTTCGACTCGGATTGAGGCGTGGAGATAGATATTTTTAGGTAAAACGACACCACGAACACAGTGGTGGTGTTAGTTTTCTGATCTGATCAAATCTTCTGTAGCTTAACTCCAGAATGAGGTATACTTATGTATTTTGCCCAATTCTTTTGTGGAGTTAATAAAAAGACCTACCCATTTGAGAGCAGGACCCGGAGGCGTAGTCCACCAGGGACGAACTCTGTTATCAAGTTCTTTGTGTTCATATTGCATGATTATGTCTCTTTCCTTTTGAGATTTTCCTTCTTTATGGTGTACTTTAGTTTATGCTCATTTAATACAGTTCTTTAATAAGTCACCTGATGGAAATATTTCAGATCATGTTGGTATTAGAGCAATCATCTTTGACTTGAATTGTTGAGTATGAATGCTTACTAGGGCCAAGCATAAGCAGGGTGAAGGAAATATTAGGACTTTCAATCCTAAATTTGGCCATACATCCTGAAGGAAGAAGATGGCAGAAGAGGACAAGCGTGATGAACAAGAGAAAAACTTTCACATGGTCTTTTATCACATGTCAGAAATGATTGAACGAATGTATAGAGATTACGAGAAGAGGATGAAGAATAAAGGTAAGAAAAAGGAAGCACCACCAGATGATGATGCTTCAGTAAACCAAGGGGTTGGAGGAGATCCTCTTGAGCCTCCATCTTTGCCTTCAAGTTCTAGTTCTTCTTCCTCTGAGCATTCTCATCACTCTTAGCATTCTAACCATAAATCCTCTTTTAAGAAACCATTATTAAAGCTTGATGTAAAGTTTTATTTACCTATGTTTAATGGAGATGCTAATCCTGAAAAGTTAGACAATTGGATCTAACAGGTTGACATATATTTCCCTGTTCATCATATTGAGGAAGAGGAAGTTAAAGTGCAACTGGATTCTCTTCGGTTGGAATGCACTGCTCCTGTATGGTGGGAGAGCAAGCTACAGGACATAAGTAAGTGTGGTAATCTTCTTTCCTCATGGTCAAAATTTAAAATAGAGATAAGGAAGCAGTTATATCCATTAGGGTATTTACATAAAGCAATGATGGAATGGAAAAATTTGAGACTGAGTAAAGGTCAGACTGTACAACGTTTCACAGAAGAATTTGGGAAGAAATCTTTAGCATTGAACATTCCTTTGGATTCTTATGAAACTTTAATGAAGTATATTGGCACACTTCACAGTTATATTCGTCATCCTTTGCTCTTGTTTAACCCCACTAGTCTTGACGAATTTTGTGTGCAAGCCACTCACCTTGAGAAATGGGGGAAACATGTTCAAGAAGATCCCACGAAGAAACCTTCCAATTTCCCACAAAAGAATTTCAATAAGTTTAAAATGAAGGACAAGAATACCGCTACAGTATCGAGATAAGGAGGAAAAATATCTTGCACTCATTGCAAAAGGAGCGGTCATGATGAAGAACAGTGTTGGAAACTACATCCAGAAAAGAAATCGAAACAGTTTAGTGAAAAGGGGAAGACAAAGATTGTTGCTACAGTGCAGTAGATCTTGGTTCCGAATCAGGAAATGAAGGAAATATCACAGCAGCTGGAGTACAAGGGAAAGATTCTCTTCATGCTAGTTCAAGTTCTACTGATGAATCTTATATTGATGAACGAAAGAGGAATGAGTTATTTCATATATGAGTTGTATCTAAACATACTAAGATAGATACATTATTTGATCCGGGTTCCCAAGTAAACTTAATATCTGAAGCACTTTTCAAGAAGATGGGTCTTGTAACGAAACCACATCCAAAGCCCTACCCTCTTGGTTGGCTATGTGACAAAGAAAAACTTAATGTCACCAAACAATGTAGGGTAAGATTTGATATTGCTTCAAAGTGGATTGATGAAGTGGATTTGGATGTTGTACCACTTGATATATGTGGCATAGTGTTGGGAAGTCCTTATCTTTATTATAGAAAAGCAGTCTTCTTTCGTCATGAGAACAAATACCACCTTACTAAAGGGGGAGTGGAATATATTGTTAGACCTCACAGCATGAGGGTAAATATGACACTTGTTAGTGCATGGAAAATGAAAAGACTCATAACCACTAATAAGAGATATGTACTCATGGTCGTCAAAGAGAATGATGTCAGGACATTCGACGCTTTCCAAGGAATCTATGATCCATCTCATAAACATGAATTAATTGATATTGTTTCTAAGTATGATGATATTTTTTAAGAACCAGATGGATTACCTCCTAAGAGGGAAATCCAACATGAGATAAATCTTCAGCAGGATTCTCCTCTGCCTAATGTGATCATGTACAGGATCTCAGTTGTGGAGATGACAGAGATCAAAAAGAAGGTACAGGGCTTATTGGATCAAGAGGTCATCAAGTCCAGTTCATCTCCTTGTGGTTCTTCGATCGTGATGGTGCCAAAGAAAGATGGCACATGGAAAATGTGTGTTGATTACCGGGCTTTAAATAAAATCACGGTGAAAACTCAATATCCTCTTCGTTGCATAGATGATTTACTTGATCAGTTAAAGAATGTTGTTTATTTCAATAAGTTGGATTTGCGCAGTGGATATCATCAAATCAGGGTCATGGAACAGGATGCATGGAATACTGACTTTAAAACCAAACATGGATTGTTTGAGTGGTTAGTTATGTCGTTTGGGCTTTGTAATGCTCCGACAACTTTCATGTGTGTGATGAATGATGTATTCAGGCCTTTCCTAGATGACTTTGTGATTGTATATTTAGACCACATTCTTGTTTTTAGCGGGACTTGGGATGAACATGTAAGGCATGTAAAGCAGGTATTGGATACTTTGCAAAGGGAAAAATTGTATGTAAAAATGTCAAAATGTGAATTTGGCAAGACTGCACTTGTATACTTAGTTCATATTGTGGGAGGAGGACAATTGAAGATTGATCCTTCCAAAATTGAAGTAATTGTAAAGTGGCCTGAGCCAAAAAGTGTGACCGAGATCTGGAGCTTCCTGGGTGCAGTCCATTATTGGAGGAGATTCATCCCCAACTTCTCCTTTATATCAGCTCCTTTGCATGCCTTAACCAGTGTGAAGAACACTTTTTAGTGAGAAGGAAAGAAACAAAAAACTTTCAACATTTTGAAGGAGAAGATCAATACCACACCAGTATTAGCACTATCAAATCTTCAACAACCGTTCGAGATCGAGACAGATGTCAGCCGATACGCCATGGGTGCATTATTGATGCAATATTGTAAGCCTATCCGTTACCACTCTGAGACTTTTAACCAAGCTGTTGTTAAATATCCTACATATGATAAAGAGTTGTATGCATTAGTTCAAAGCGTAAAGAAATGGAATCACTACTTGTTAGGGAACGAAACAATTATACATACAGATCACCATCCCTTACAGTATCTTCAAGCACAGACCAAACTGCAACAATCTCAGCACTACATATGGATGGGTTTTCTACAACAATTTCATTTGGTAATAAATTACAATAAGGGTACAAGTAACAAAGTAGCTGATATGCTTTCTAGACCTCCTATTGTTGCTTCTATTATTTTGAAGAATACTTCTTTATCTCATGATATCTATGTAGAACAATATGCCCTCGATGAAGATTTTAAAGAAGTATATGAGAAGCTAACCCATGGTGCAAAGGTAGAGAACTATTGTCTGCAGGAAAAGTTACTCTATCATCTTGGGAAGTTATCTATTCCTACAAGTGAACGAGTCCATGTAACACGATAAGCTCATACTTCTGTTGTATCGGGGCATTTTGGGGTAGGAAAGATTATGGATCATTTGCAAAGGTTTTGTTATTGGCCTCAAATGAAAGCAATCATAACTAAATATGTAAAGGGGTGTGTGATGTGTTTTGCTTGTAAGCCCACTAATAGAAAATTGGGGCTATACTCACCACTTCTTGTTCCATCCCATCCATGGGAAAGCATTTCCATGGATTTTGTAGGGGGTTTATCAATGACCAAAGGGGGTCATGATTATTTGTATGTCGTAGTGGATAGGTTCATCAAGATGTGTATCTTGATTCCATGTGAAAAGTAGATCACTACTGAGCAGACTGATAATCTCTTCTTTCATCATGTTTGGGTTCACTTTGGGTTACCCACATCCATTGTCTTGGATCAAGATGCTCGATTCCTTGGGGATTTTTGGACTAGCTTGTGGAGAATGATGGACACCAAATTTAAGTGGAGTACTACTTTTCATCCACATACTGATGGACAAACAAAGGTGGTAAACAAAACAATGGTACTTTTTCTTCTAGGCTATTGTAGCAGGCATCTTAAGTTATGGGATGAACATATACCCTATGTACAACATGCTTATAACCGAGCTTTAAATTCACCCACTTAGAGTTCACCTTTTGAGACATGTTTTGGGTACCTACCAAAGGTTCCTTTAGACTTGATGTATGGGAGAGATGTCGATGTTAATGAAGAATGAATAGAGGACAGAGCCCGCAAGTTCATCCAGAGGATTCAACAAATACACCAGGCAGTCAGGGAACAATTGGAGAAGAGTCAAGCACAGTATAAAGCTCGGCATGACAAGAACAAGGTTGATCATCAATTCCAGGTTGGAGATCGGGTATGGCTTCATATCAGCAAGGAACGATTGAAGGGTGAAGGCAAGAAAATCAAGCCCATCCGATATGGACCCTTCACTATTTTGGAGAAAAGTGGCACTAATGCTTTTCATTTAGATATTCCACCTTATATGCATATCTACTCAGTTGTGAACGTAGAGAACTTGAAACTTTTTTAGCCTCCCATGATCATGGATCAGGATGAGGAAGTTTCAATACCTTCAGTTGATGAATTTGCACCTGAGTAGTTGGATGAGTTACAGGAAGATATCATCCTGGACAGAAGGGTGAGGACTTCACGCAAGGGTGATGTTGATTATCTTCTAGTAGGGTTAAAGGGAACACATCCAAGGAAGGCAAAGTGGATTGAGAAGGATAAAGTGAGGGGACTCTTCCCTCACTTACCAATTGATTAATAAAATATTTTGGTGGTCCAAAAATCTCTCAGGGGGAAGGTGTGATCCAAAAAAAGGATCCAGAGAAGGTTAAGAACAACTAAGAACTTACAGAGGCAACTTAGAATGCTCAGAATGGATTCAGCAGATAGCGAAAGGGAAAAAATTCAAAGTGACGAAAACTTATTTAAAATGGAATGATCGCAAAGAGCGTGTCACAAGCTTTCTAACGGTGCAAACAGCTCGTCAAATAGAGCTACGGATCAAACGTTATAAGCGGTCAAAGTTAAGTCTAACTTGGTCAAAAGTCAAAAATTCAAGGTGACACATGGAACCACTGCAAGGGTGACACGTGGAACATCCATACATCTGAGTTGGCATGGGGATGACATGGCAATATCATACATGGTGATGGCAGACACATGGGTGAATTATGTGGTGACAAGTGGCATTTTCTTGGAAAAATTATATGGTGCCACATGGCCCAGTCATGGGATACCACGTGGCACCCCTCTTATGGTTGGTATATGAAAAAATTTTATGAATCCACCGAATTCGAATTCATGACCTCCGTTATACCAAAGGCCCCACAACTCCGTGCTACCACTACACCATACTATATACCTTATTTGTAATATGGTAAAGATTATATTTAAGTTTAAAAGTTGAAGTGGGCGCCAAAGGAAAGGGGATAGGCCTTCTAACTATCCCCTGATTACATGTTTAACCCATATGACCCGAGTCTTCTGCCAGCCTAGGGGCTTATCCAACTATACGCCACTATATTTAGCATATTCCGCCAATTTCCCGATGTTTTAGCAACCACCTGTTATATTTAGCAGAGCACGCCATTTTCGTTATAACCATATGTATAAAAGGGGAAGACTATGGGATTTGACCACAGGACCTCTACCTAACCAAATTCTAAACTTAGCCACCACAACCAACATGCCAGCAAACTCAGTTATGGCATAACCGCTCGATTTTTGTATAAGGGCTTTCTGCCAGTGCATTCTAGAGAGAGAACGAGAGAGGAGTCTGAGCATGCCCGTACATACTGTGTATGGATTGGGGCACACTTTTTGATATTTCTCAGCATTTATTGCAGGAGTAGTGGCATGCAAACCGAGGTAAGGGTGCCTCTTGGGCCAAAAAGTGTCCAACTCGGATTGAGGCGTGGAGACAGTAATTTTTAGGTAAAACGATGCCACGAACACAGTGGTGGTGTTATTTTTATGATCTGAGCAAATATTTTGTAGCTTAATTCCATAATGAGGTATACTTATGTATTTTGCCCAATTTTTTTGTGGAGTTAATAAAAAGACCTACCCATTTGACAGTAGGACCCAGAGACGTAGTCCACCAGGGACAAACTCCATTATCAAGTTCTTTGTGTTCATATTGCATGATTATGTCTCTTTCCTTTTGAGATTTTCCTTCTTTATGGTGTACTTTAGTTTATGCTCATTTAATACAGTTCTTTAATAAGTCACCTGACGAAAAGATCCCGGATCATTCCCAGAGAAATCATCCTTAGGAGTCATACTACCCAATGCTCTGTGTGGACTCATGTTTTGTAGATAAACTGTAGTGTAGCATGCCTCGGCCCAAAGAAAAAGTGGCATCCCTTGATCATGTAACATGGCTCTCGCAGCCCCAACTATGGCCYTGTTCTTCCTCTCAGCAACCCCATTCTGTTGTGGGTTGTAAGGAAAAATCAACTCTCTTTTGATGCCCTCTCATGCACAGAAGTCCATAAAATCCTTGGAGGTATACTCACCCCCATTGTATGTCCTCAGAACTCTGATTTTCTTCCCAGTCTAGTTCTCCACAAGATMTTTGAACTCTTGGAACCGATTGAAGACCTATCCTTTGGTCTTCATGAAGAAAATCCAAGACTTCTGAGAGAAGTCATCAATGAATATGACATAGTAAAAACAACCACTCAAAGATGCATAAGACATAGGTGTAAGTTTTAAACCTGTGAAGTAAAGMAATGCATATAGATTCTTAAGTAAAACAGAAATTAATCAATGGCTCATTCACATAGTACACATAGATTTATACCAGAAACCCTCAATCAGGGAAAACCTTTATTATATTCATTATCTCGAATTTCACCACTCACCATACAATATATACAATGTTTTTAGGTATTTCGTGGATACCAAAACCCTAATCCCTTAATCTGGGATTAATTTAGAAAACTGCTAAAAATAGCAAAAACCACCCAAAACAAAATTTGGGGCGCTGCACCGAATGCTACGCATAACCAGGGTGGGCCATACCTGCCCCCCCCTACGACCCCCCTAGGAAAGCGCCCGACACACATGACACAAACTGGGCACTACTAGAGGGATCGTCAAACGCAGTTGTCGAATCTAACGCGCCCACACACACACATGCAAAGAATATAACACATACCCAACATTCTCCCACTTGTTGTTTTCTTTGCATCTAGGGGTCCAGGGGATTATATAGTCAACAATCTAGGGCAGC
>JASDQU010103797.1:130706-169006 GCA_032191745.1 Picea mariana | reverse complement strand
TCCAATGAAAATTTCATGAAAAGTTCTTGAAAATTAAAAGCCACTATTCCTAATGATTGTAACCATTGGATTCCTAGTACAACATCTGCACCACCCATGGGTATAGAAATCATTTGACTATTCATTACATATTCCCCCATAGTAAGATTGATCTTATTGCATTTTCCTGAGAAAATGATAGTTCCTCCATCTGCAATCATTACTTGAAACTTTGGCGCTGGATATACAAACCAATTGAGATCTTTGGCTAATTTATAGTGAATGAAATTATGAGTACTGCCAGAATCAATTAGTACTATTACCTTTTTTCTTTTTGATGTATCCTTCAATCTTGAGGGTTTGAGGAGTGCTAATTCCAGCCAATGCATTACACGATTTCATGGAAGTCAACTCTTCAGACGAAATTGCTTCTATGTTTCATCTTGAGATGGTTCTTGTTCTTCTTCTTCTTCTTCCTCTTCACAATCTATGTAGAATAATTTATTCTCACCACACTAATGTCCCTTATTGTACTTGCTGTCACAATTAAAGCATAAACCTTTTGTTTTTCTTTCCTCCAATTGTTGAGGTGTCAACCTTGTAGGTTGAGGTGTTTTAGGAGAAGGAGAATTGTTCTCTCTATAGATGTTAGGATAGGTCCTTCTAGTAGCCATAGCCATACTTTTATTTTCAACATTTCTTGCCACCTTAAATGCATTCTCCAATTATTTGGATTCCCAAAGGTGAACCTCATGTTGAATGTTATCCTTTAAATTTCCTATGAATACATCAATCAAGTTCTCATATGGAATATTGGTTACCTTTATATTCAATCTTTGGAAATTCTCAATGTGCTCGGTAACTTAACCCTTTTGCTTGAGATTTATCAATTATCTAAAGAAGGTATTGCTCCTTGTATCCTCATAGTGTGCTATCATTTCTTCTGTGAAAATTGTCCAAGTGACGAGTGATTTGCGAGAAAAAAGCCATCGATACCAAACAAATTGATTAGGCTCTAAATATAAAGAAGAAATTCGTACCTTTTGTGTATGTGGCACATTATGGAGATCAAAGAATTGCTCCATCTGAAGTATCCATGTTATTGGGTCCTTTCCATCAAACTTCCTCATATCAATCTTAGGAACGTGGTTGGTCTTCAAACCAAAGTTGGAGTTTCTCCATTCTTGATTCACCTTCCTTGTTTCCTCATCACAAATTTCATGGGATGCATTTTCACTTTCGGGTGTCTTCTCTATTACGAAATTTTTCAATACTTCCATGATCTCCCCTTTTAAGCCATCCATCTTAGTATCCAACTTAGCTTCTATTGAATCCATCAACTTAGATTCCATTGAATCCATCTTAGTATCCAACTTAGCTTCCATTGAATCCATCTTCTTTTGTAGTTCATTTATGTCCCTACGCATTTCTTCACCTTCATCAAGAGTCCAATTAGGATTTTCTGGAGGCTTATTTGTGTAGAAGGTCCCTTTTTTGGTGGCATGTTGGCCAAGTATCACTTTTGAATCTTGATTTTAAGGCGGTTATGCTAGAAAATATTTATTTTGTTTTATCTCCCAAGTTTTGGCCCTTCTGGGTATGAAACTTTCTTTTAGGTAGTTCTCTGATATTTCTTCTCTGCAATGCCACAGGTCTGATCAAAATTGGATGTGCCAAGTGGAATTTATAGTAACTTCCTCACAACTTGCTGATTTTTGGCCTTTTCAGGAGATCTCACTTGTATAGCATGCCCCGCACAAAATTATTTATATCAAATTCTAAAACTTGCACCCAAAATACTAAAGAATGTCCACGATCCAATGAAACCAATCCCACTCAATTTGGATACTGTAGCAAGAATTTATGATTGTTTTACCTGGAACACCTTCTTGAGACTAGTCAATAGGACTAGTCAGATACCCTATCTTACACAAGGTATATCTACAAATTTAAGATGACCCAGAAGCTGAAATTTTAACCATAGATACCTCACTAATTTTTGTAAATTTCCTCTGGATTTCAGGGTCTGAAACATTACAAAAAAAAAATTATAGTGAAAATTCCGCAATGACTCATTTCAGGATGATTCTAGAACCCTATCTTGTACAGGTTGTATCTCCGAAAGTATAAGGCCTCAGGAGATGAATTTTGAACCCAACGTACCTTGATCCGTCTACTAAATATCCTCCAAGACGTTCCTTCTGAAACGTTGTAGAAAAAAAATTATAGTGAAAATTCCACGGTGTCTCAGATGTAGCAGCGAAACCCCAAGACCTTGAGCTCTGATACCATATGTTAAGAACCAAACATCAATATAGCATAGAAAAACCTCAGGAAAAGTACTCAACGCCTTGAAAAAGAGATCATTTCAGATAATAAGCCTCTTCGAGGGGTAAACCTCCTTTTACCCCACTTAAATGTTCAAGTACAAGATGATTCAAAATGAAAATGTCTCCTTGGTATATATAGGAGACTAGGAGGTATAATTACAACTAATGGCCTAAAGTCGACATAAATAAAATAACATTACTAATATAATATACCCTAATTAAGGAGTAATGAGCCAATATTATGGCTTAACACCAATTGTATGGACATAAATATGAGTAGAAAAAGGTGGAGGAATTGACTTGTGAAGAGTACAAAACATGCCTAACATTAATTATTCAAATGTTGGAAATGTATTATATAGTTAATGTATTAACCAAATTTTATAGTCTTGGATGATGCAAAAGAACCAACCATAGTTCTTTTGGGTATGACCAAAGGCACATCTAATCTCTAGGATACTATGAAAGAAGAGAAAGGGGAAACTTTAGAGGAGTCCCATGAAGGACATGGCATAGTTTCCAATGCATTCCTCAACCTAGAGGAATATTGTGAAGTATCCACCAATAAAGAATGTGATCAATAAAATTACATGGTGTACAATAAAGTTTCCTCATATAAAAGGGATGTCAAAGCATGAAATAGATTAAGAAAGCAAAACCTAGAGAAATGGTACAAGGAAATGATAGTCATTTCATAGGCTGAGGATGCATCAAGTCCAACCCTGGTAGCTAAGGAGATATGATTGAGAAGGAAAGGAAGGACAAGTAACTAGCATGTGGACAAGAGAAAGAAATAGATTTTCATGTTAGGTAATCTAGAAGGAAGAGATAATAAAGGAAATGGTGTGTTGCATAAAAGAGTGAATCATGATGGACATGAGGATGATGCAGGTCCTAAGCAAAAGACAAATAAAAATGGTCAAGGCCAAGGTGAATATGAAGGAGGAAGCACAACATACAAAGGAAAACCATTCATTGAATTGTCTTTCAATGATGATGATCCACCTAAATCTAATGGTAGATGGGTAGTCGTAGAGGGAAAAATCCCCAATAAATCCAAAATAAAACTTAAGTCACAAATAAATTCATTATGCCTTTATTATATGAAAGTGGCCTTTTTACAAATAGAACATTGTTACAAAATGTGATCTTATACACAAAATGGATCATGTACATAACTCTTAATAACCAATCAATATGGACGTTGTGGTTAGGGACACAACATATAAATATAGTTTAAATACCACGAGTAATCCATAATGATTTCACATTCACTTTAATTTAATTGATAATATCCCCACTAGTATGACTCTATCATGCCAATGTCAACAAACACATGCATATCTAATTAAATAATGATGTCAAGGTAACCTAGACATGCATTCCCAAAATTTCTACACCTAGATACCATTTCTTGGTGGTGACACTATCCACCAATTTGGTATGAAAAAACATGGAGGCCATCACACATATTATGAGCTTCATCATGGAATATTATCTTGTTGACTTATTTTTCTTGTAATGCTTTAATGATTCTTTTATATTTTGAGGTTGTGGTTTATCAATATATTATGACTCATCTGGATGTTGAGATTACTAATATATTGTTTCTCCCTTATGCTTTGAATGCATATTTGTGATGCTTTGAATCATGTCTCATGAAGTTGCTTGGTTTCATTTGAAGGTTTCTTTATTATTTTATGATGATGATTATGATCTAATTTAATTTTGCATGATTTGTTATTAGTCTCATTGTGAATGATGCATTCTTTCTCTTACATAATATTGTTTTTGGCATGTTTGGGCTTTGGATTAGTTATCAACTTATGTGATTCTGTAGTTTAACATGCTTCAATGCTTACCTTTTTGTAAGTTTCCATGCCTCGTCTCAAGAATTGGTAATGAAAAAACAAGTTAAAGGAGCATGTAGGCAGAGTCAACATGATGCATTTTATCAAATCTCAACAATTCATGTGAATATATTTGAAACTGAAAATTACGGTGCATGCTACAATAGAATGAACAAAATTTTTCACAATTTCAGTGTTGGAAAAGTTGCAGCGTTTTCATAAGATTCTATCATGTATGAGGTTATGGAATTGCCATTTAATCAATAATCTACTCATATTACCAAAATGTGAAAAGGTTGTCATATAGAAACCAACTTCAAAACTTTGGGCTATCTTAGGATCACATTTAGGGGAAACTGGGGAAAATGGAGGGAAACTGGTTTTTGAATCCTAAAAAATCTCAGGCTTTGGCGACCATGGCGAGTTGTTGTAGTTGATGGTACAGGGATAGTTATTTGAGCCCCTCGGTTGTTATGGTTTTTCTGGTTTTTTCCGTAGTATTTTGGAGAATATTTTTGGTAATTTTAGTCTTAGTATTTCTTCTGGTTTGATTCCTAGTGAAAGAATGTTCTTTCCTCTTTTTTTGGAAACTGGGCTTTGGGTCCCATGAGGCGATCTTTTTACTTTGCTTTTACTTTCATTGGAGGTGGGATTATTATACATTTACTCTTGCTTTCTTGTTTTTCGAAATGCTTTGGCATTTTGTCCCGAAGTGTTTTAACGCTACTGTGGAACTGACCAGAGTGGAGCCTAGGTGGTAGGTCATGGCGACTAAACTACCTCCACTTGTCAAAGAAAACGTCAACAATCTGATGGATGTGGCAGACGAATTAGTGTGGAAGGATGTGGGTCTTTTCGATCAGGTGGATTCGGCTGGTTTACGTACTGCAATATTAAACACCTCTTCAAAGTTCTCTCAACAACCACCTTTATCGCATACTTCCCATAGCTCGGAGCATACTTTCTCCCTTGCAAACGGCTTGCATTCATCTTCTAGTTTTCCTGTATCAACCACGCTTGGCCCTAGTTCCCTACGCCAGGGGAAAAAGGATAAGGTAGAGCATGCCTTAACTGTATAAAGGAAAGTGGTAAGGGTTTTGAGGTGCCAGGATACAGTCGTAGACTGTGGAAAGAAAAGAAGGCGGTACATAAAACGGTTCTTGGCTCAGATGTAGTTCTGGCCGAGACCTGCTCTTTGGCACTCCGTGGACTTGTCGACAAGTTGTCGTATAGATATTTGTGTAATGAATCCATACCGGAGTGGGTTGAGCATAACTGGAAAAGGGAGCTAGGATACGCCCCTGAGATAAGATACCTGACAAAGGGTTGGTATGGTTTTATTTGTAGATCTCCATAAGACTCCGCAAGGATGTTAGAAAAGAAATGGATGGTCGGTAGGAGTAGTATGATGATTAAAATATGGAGGTTGGATTTTAATCCAGATACTGAATCATTCTGGATGTTCCACCTTTGGGTATTTCTCCCGGGCCTACCCTTACATTTGTTGAATGCGGCGGCCATGGAGGTGATATGTAACTCTCTAGGTTCTTTTGTCTCTTTATATGACTCTGTTATGTCAGCACCTTCTAGGAAGATGGGGAAGATACTTGTGGAGATTATTATTCACGGAGGTTTTCCTGAAATTATGGAGATCGACTAGAGAGGCCGTAGAATAGTCCATAGGTTGGACTACCTCAGAATACCTTTTCGGTGTAGTTATTGCCATAAGACGGGCCATATGAGAAAATCATGTAAGGGACGAGTGGAGGAAGAAATATCGGAAAATACGACACTTCACAGGGACCTGGGGGAACTAGAAGACGAAGTAAATTCTACAAGCTTTGACTATAGTTTGTCGTAGAAGGAGGCATCCCCTTCACTGAAGCGTTATGATACTTTCTCAGGTAAGTTATCCATGTTCTATCCGGCTCTGTATAATTTAGTAACATTAATGGAAAAATAAATGTTAAATTCTTCCTTTGTTTTATTACCCTCTCCTCCTGTGGGAAAAGATGACTCTGGGGATGATGGCAGGATATCTGTTCGTAGACCAGGGAGACCTCACATTTCAACTGCATCTGAACCTGTTCAGTCGGGATTATCTACAACTCTAACCAGTCACCCTTTATTAAATCTTTGCCAAAATACAACTTCATTCACTTTTTGTGATAGTCCTATAACTACAAGGGTTACTGCATTAACCTCATCCCCTACCTTCGTTGAAGTTGTCCATAGGATCACTACCACACTGGTTGAGAGGAAAATTCTCCTGGGGTATCAAGAATTAGAAGAGGGTGATTCTTCACTATCCGCTATTCTAGACTCACTCATCCCTTACTTGCGGGACAATAGCGACCCGACTCCTCTACCGAATTTCTTTGGTAATAGGGTGGTGGATCCTACCAGTTTCAAAGGGGATCTTGGTGAGGTGAGTCTCCTCGAGGCGCAACCTACAAAGTCATATGCATGGTCTCATGGTCTCAGGATTGAGGATTCTCTCGTAAAAATGAGAAGTTATGGAAAAAATCTACATCCATTTGTTACTCCATCCTCTGTGGTGGATCCATCCACATCTAACAGTGGGGAACTTAGAGTTGTGAAAGCCCTTTCTAGGGAAAAGTAATTATTTACATGTATTTAAATATTAGAGGGGCAGGTGGAACCCTAAAGGCTGCCTCATTCAGAATTTCTTTGGAAAATACACACCCTAACTTAATTTTCATTCAGGAGACTATGGTACATGAACATAAAGCTCGAGATTTCATGATTAAATTATGTCCTACTTGGGTATCGTGTGAAATCCTCTTTGTGGGTTCCTCAGGTGGACTTCTTATATCATGGGACCCTATTCTTTTTAATTTTCGTCCATTTCTAACTTGTGGTGGGATTCTATTGTCAGGTTCTATTATAGCTACTAAAAGGAATATCAACCTTTTGAATGTATATGGTCTGTGCTTGGAGCAAAAAACTTTCTGGACTATGCTTGCAAATAGTGGCCTGCTTTCACTTAGAAACTTGGTGATTGCGGGAGATTTAAATATAACCTTATCATCCGACGAGATTTGGGGAGGATCAGCTACATCGGGCCATTTATCTGGTTTCTTCAACACTCTTTTCCATGCTCACAAACTTATTGATGTGAAACCTGATAAAATCTTCCCAACATGACGTAATGGTCACGCAGGTTCTAAGGAAATCGTCAAGAGGTTGGATAGGTTTCTGGTTTCAGAGGACTTTCTTATGGAGGTCAGACTCCATAGAGCATGGGTTGAATATCCTTATGTATCAGATCACGCCCCTATATTTTTACAATTGGAGAATTACATCACTCTTAGAGCTTACCCCTTCAAATTTCTTGCTCAGTGGTTACTGGAAAAAGATTTTAATGATATGGTTATAAAGTCGTGGAAAGATCAGAAATATCAACAATAAGGTGATTGTCAGAGGAGTTTTACTTGGAAATTAAAGGAACTAAAATTCATAACAAAAAGATGGGCAAAAGATAAAAAGGCACAAGACACAGCGGCTTTGGAAAATCTGGAAGAGAACATTAAAATGATTTTACAGAGGATTGTGGGTGGTAATCATTCTCGGGAGGTTGAAGCAAATCTCATTATTTTAGAAACTGAGTGAAATAAATTCTTGAAAGAGCAGGAAGACCTGTGGAGAAGTAGAATTCGGGCTATATGGGTAAAAAGTGGTGATCAGAATAATAAATCCTTTCACCAATTTGCCAATCAAAGGAGAAATAGCAAATTTATTTGGGAGATTGCTGATAATTCAGGGACAATACACAAAGATCAAAAGTCTATAGCGGATGAGGCAGTTAAATATTTCAAGAATTTCTTCAAGCCTTCTATACATGATATTACTGAAGAACAGGTCCGAGTGGAAAATCTGTATCCTAAAATGTTAGATATAAATGAAGCGAAGGAATTATATAAGCATGTCACTCTTACAAAACTAGAAGTTATCCTAAAGATGTTCAAAAAAAACAAGAGCCCCGGGCCCGACGGTTGGTCGGTGGAATTGTATCTACATTTCTTTGAGATTATGGGCGAAGATCTCCTGGACTTGGTGGAGGAGACTCGAACTAGTGGGTGCATTAATGGTAGCATAAACTCAACCTTTATTTCTATGATCCCCAAAATAAATAAGACAAAACATTTTGGGGATTATAGGCCTATTTCTTTATGCAACCTCGTATACAAGGTTATATCAAAGGTGATAGCAAATAGGATTAAACCAGTTTTATCAAGATTCTTATCAGAGGAATAGTTGGGTTTTTTAGGAGGGCGCCAAATACAAGACACTATTGGAACTGCACATGAGTGCATCCACAATATCAAGAAGAAAAAACAAAAAGCCCTCATCTTAAAACTTGATCTGCAAAAAGTATATGATTGCATCAGTTGGGACTACCTCAGAATGGTTCTTATACAATTTGGCTTTGGTCTTCATGTGACGAATTGGATTCTGGCATGTGTGAATTCGACTTCCTTTGTAGTATTAGTCAATGGAAAAGCTACGGATTTTTTGAGAAGTGGGCGAGGCATGCGCCAGGGGTGCCCGTTATCCCCGTTGTTATTTATCCTGGTAATGGAGAGTTTGAGTCTTTTGTTAAAACAAAGTCAGAGACAATGTATCATTAATGGTATCAAAGTAGCTATAATTACTAAAATATTACATATATTATTCGTTGATGATATTTTGTTATTATCAAAGGCATCAATTCAGGAATGGAAGGAAACTGAGAGAATTGTTCAACTATTATGTTCGGTCTCGGGTTTATTGGTGAACCAGACAAAGTCGACAGTTCATTACTCAGGGCTAGATGAGTGAGACATTACAACTTTCAAAAACATCCTACCTTATATTTTTTCCGATTTATCGGTTGGATTCAAATATCTAGGTTATTATCTGAAGGCAGGGTTACAAAAAACAAATGATTGGATGTGTCTTTTAACAAAAGTGGAGAAGAAAATACATTACTGGAGCTATAGGTGGCTATCATTGGGGGGTAGATACATATTGTGTAAATCAATCCTGGAAAGCCAGACTGTCTACTGGTTATCTTTTGCAGAAATGCCTACATCTATTCTTCACAAGTTAAGGAGCTTACTCTATAATTTTCTTTGGAATGGAAATAGAGAAAAAAATAACTATCATCTATGTAGATGGGAGTTATTAGCTCGGCCAAAGAGAAGGGGAGGTTGGGGTTTGCACAATATTTTTGCTTTTGGTAAGGCTTTGGCTACCTCGACATTGTGGAGAGTTATAACAAAACTGGGTATTTGGCATAGAGTTTTAAAAGGAAAATACCCCCCCCCCCCTTCACCACTATTAGTAATTGGCTTAGATCCACCTCTTTCTATTATCTGAAAGCATAGTAAAGTCGATACATTTGATAACAAATTGGATCAGTTGGAAACCTGGTTAAGGCATTGATGTGAACTTGGGTAGGGACACCATTCTAGGTCTTGGACCCTCCTCGTATATATCTTCTCAACTCATCAAAGTACTCAAACAGAAAAATATCTCGGTGCTGGCACAGGTATGGAATCAATAGGATCATGATACTTACTTGTCAAATTGGAAAGATAATGAAGAATTGGAGCTAACAAGGGAACTATATATGGAATGGCTACAATTCAGGCGGGCTTTATAGGCAACTGGAGTGATAGTTACACGAAATGAGGATGAACTGATATGGACAGGGGGGGACACATTAGGTGTTATTTCGGTAAAGAATGTATATTAGGAACTCCTATCAACACAAAATATCCCTTTGATCACTGGTTGGAGGATTCAAATGTGGAAATGGAATATACCACAAAAGATAAAACTTTTTATATGGTTGGTTGTCAATAACAAGATATCGACATGGAAAAATCTCCAACACAGGGGTTGGATTGGTCTGGAGCAGTGTCATTTATGTAAAATGGAGGAGGATTTCTCTCATCTATTTATTTTATGTTCCTTTACCACTCCAGTCTAGACAAACATTAAAATAAATACAAAAATTGATCATAGCTGGAATGGGAATAATCTGGGTGATTATATAGAAAACTAGTCTGAAGCAAAGTTAGGATCTCCCAACCTTGCGACATACAAATGCTGGAACATTTGGTTAGAGAGAAACGCGACCACATTTGAAGGGAAGGAGTCATCTATCTCTTCGGTAGTTATTAAATCTCTTAGTAACTAACATAAACCGGCAGTAAAGTATAAGAATCCACGCACTCGTCCCTGTTTGAATGCAGATATATTCGAGTACCTGGTATCATTCTTTGATGGAGCGGCCCAGGCAGATGGGAGATGTTGCAGTGCTAGGGGTGTTATTAAACTATCTGAATCAATGACATTCAAATGGTTTGTAAACTATGGAGCAGGTACAAACACAAAGGTTGAATTAATGGGTGCATGGGAAACATTACATATAGAAAAATATCTCTCCATTCAAAAGCTTCAGGTTCTTGGTGATTCCTCTGTTATTATAAACTGGTTAAATAAAAAAGGAAACCTTGTGGTTAATGCTTTGGAAGGTTGGAAGCAGAGAATCATCATATTAAAAGGAAAGTTTGTAGAAACAAACTTCTATCATATTTTTTCTAATTTCAACATGGCAACGGATGAACAATCAAAAAGAGCACTAAGTGAACCAGAAGGATATATTGTGCTCCATAAGTGGTCAGATGGTATGTAGGGTACTAGAAACATCATCAATATTTATTGATGATGAATTCTATCTGTATTTATCTCCATTGATCTCTTTGTGTTTTCTTTTTTATTATCTATCAGGGTCTTTATTGCAGGATTGGTATCAATCTTAAACAAACCTTTTGGATGTTTGTATTTGGAGATTTTGTGTCCTGACTTGGACAGTCTCCTTTTTGGCAGTTTTATTGGCGATATATACCTCGTCATTTGAACTTTTTTTGGTATAGTTACTTGCTATGTATTTTCTGTACTTTTTTGGGGCTATTTTATATAGCGGCCGGTTGTGACGTATGTAAAAATTATATTTACTTAATATAATTGTGTTAATTTTCTTTCTGGAAAAAACTTCAAAACTTGGGTAAAGATAAAAAGCTATATAATTGCTTCTTTGAAGTATGTTTCTTTAAATCAAGAGGAAAATCTCAACAATAGACCCAAATACATATCTAACAAATTTGAATGAGCTCATCAACAAAAATCAAACCAAATACCTACTTAAACCATAACCCAAATTTACATTCATTTCAACAGTTTAAATAAAAGAATTTGGTTGGAAGTATAATTCAAGAACATGTACCTTTAGTCTCTAACCAAGATCTAATTCCCTCAAAAGAACATAAAACCCAATAGACAAACATTTGCACAGAAGTAGAGAATCTCATTAAGGAAATTTGAGTCTATGACAGGCTGAAAAAGCAAGGACCTTAATCAGACATAGAGTCTCTAAACAAAAATACAGAGCCAAACTGCATAGCTAAATATCTAGAACCAAATTTTAGATAAAATCATATATAAGTAACTAACACCACAAGTTTTCTAAGTCATTGAATTGGATCTCTATTTTAAGTTTGTCAAGTGGATGTCAATTCCAAGTAGTGTGGCTTTAGATCTCACAAATTTGAATGTTGTGAATTTTTATTTTTTTCAATTTGGTAAAAGTGAGATACAACCATCCCTCACAATTTCCATTACAAACCACACAAGCTTCATCTTGATACCTACAAAGATTAACGCATCTAAGCATGTTTTTCTCATGAACATCTCAATTGTTTCCATACCTTCAACAAAACCAGAATAAGATGAACGCATCTAAGCATGTTTTTCTCATGAACGTCTCAATTGTTGCCATACCTTCAACAAAACTAGAATACTGCAATTCAATATTGTATGTTGTAAATGTTATATGTTTGTGCAACATGGTCATTTTAAGTTTATAATAGACAACTAAGATTATCTACTAGCTGGAAAAGACTAGATATTATAGATCATTATCCAAAGAATAGGAAAATCGTCGTGATTATGGAATGCAATAAAGGGTATGCCCCTTTGTCGCTCAATATATCTAAGATAGTAGTTGGGAGTATATTATGGACACCAACACCAAGTCAACAATGGGAAAATGATTTTGTAAGATGATTTATTTAACAAACAATCCATGCAGGATGCTTTGGGTATTGATCAAATGTATCATTTTAGCACACAACCTGACCAACATTATTTAGTTAATCAAATTTCAAAGCAAGGGAATCATTGCATTAGCCTTATACAAGCATTTTATACATAAAGAGGGAAAACACCATATCATAAACACACAATCCAGACAGACAACAAGTACTTATGGGAAAATCCTAGAACAAATAACATATATTCTCTAACCCACAACAACAAACCCAAATGCTAGATTTGTACAATTCATCCTGAAATTTCTTGTGCAATGTTTTAACCCACATTAACCCTTTACAAGACAAACTTAATCTCAAGCATATCGAATGGAATAAAGGGTATAATAAGCATAGCTAACCAATGCATGTCACTTCATCTCAGATTTTATTGACCTTAGAAAAGTCACTACATTCCAATCATTATATTCAAAACCCACTGAATGGAAATTTCAACAATGTTGTTGCCAATAAAAATTTCCACAATGCCCTTAGACCACAAGTTAATTGGAAAATTAAATTTATAGCACAAGATTTTTCTTGACGCCTATAATTTGAATTTATTAAATCTTCCTTTCAAAAGGATCTCATCATAACCCATCTAAGATTGTAAAGCTACTCCAAAACAAATAACATATATATGGTTTGAGCAAGTACAGTAATGACACAAGCACTCAAAATTCAACAATGTTAACCAAATACCATATATAGAGTGTAAAATAACTGCATTACTCATCATACACGTCCAATATAGCTGTTAATGATCTTTATCATTCCATCATCTTAATTATGGAATGGAATATTCCTTGTTTCTGTTAGTTGTCCAGTTGTCCTCCTCATCATTGCATTGCAAGTCATGTCGTCATGTCGTCGGATGATGTACGGCCTTCAGACAATCACAATTCGAAACTCGTGCTCATCCTCTCGGAATTCGAAACTTGTGCTCAAAAAAATCAAATTAACAGATGAATCCTTGTCGTGCTTTTCTGATAGTCCCTTTCTTGAGAAACTTGAGATATGGGACTCAGTTGGCCTACAGAAGCCTATCATATTGGTGGTGGAGGTTTTAATAGTGAACTGCCCAAAGCTTAGAACTCTGGAGACATGCATGATACAAGATTTAAGGGTAAATGGGGTGTTGTTTCAAGAAATTTCCTATGCATTCCAGCATCTTACAATGCAGAGGGGAAGAAATGTGACTGTGATTTGATTGGAATGGGATGATGTGGTATACAGTATCTCGGCGGAGAGATGCAATTTCTGGGCAGAGAGATTTCTTGAGATCGTGAGCACTTTCAAAGCATTGAAGAAGCTCTCCATACCTACCTGGTTGAAACGGTAAAAGAGATGATTTCTCTCATTCACAAGCTGCTCGATACGCTTCCTAATCTGGAAATCGTTGTGTTGAAGGATGGAATTAAAGGTTAGTCAATAATTTTGTTCTCTCTGAAGTAATTTTGTTCTGGTTTCATGGGATTATAGGTACTATTTCCCCAATCATACGTGGTATTCGCCAATATCTGGATCATTTGACCAAGGAGCATCATGTTGGCTTTGAAGCATCTTCAATCGATCATTTCATTCGTCCGACACTCGAGAAATACCTACCTGGTTGCAACGGTAAAAGAGATGATTGCTCTCATTCACAAGCTTCTTGATACGCTTCCTAATCTGGAAATCGTTGTGTTGAAGGATGGAATTAAAGGTTAGTCAATAATTTTGTTCTCCTTGAAGTAATTATGTTTTGGTTTCATGGTTTTCATGTGATTATAGGTACTATTTCTCCAATAATACATGGTATTGGCCAATATCTGGGTCATTTGACCAAGGAGCATCACGTTGGCTTTGAAGCATCTTGAATCGATCATTTCGTTCGTCCGGCACTCGGGAAATATATGCTTACTATTAGATATTATGCATTTGGTTACAAATTAATCTCTCTGTTGCCAATCTATGCTTGCTATATATGCTTACTATTAGATATTATGCATTTGGTTACAAATTAATCTCTCCATTGCCTATTGAATAATCTTTTGATCCAGTTGCCCAAAGGGGTTGGATCCAATGGTGGGAAGCGAGGAGTTTTTCACCGTTGGTCAAGTTTCAATTCTCGTGAGGGCTTTACCTGGAGCCATGGGGACACCTTGAGGTAGTGGTCGAACGTGTGGTTACACCCAGAGATACCATATTAAATGGTATCATGACCCGTGCACACATAAGTGGATCAAAGCCCACCCCCATGTCCTTCAAATTTTAAGCCCCCGGGGGGGCAGCTCAATTGGCAAGTGCCGTGAAAATGAAGTTCCATGAGGTTTCTAGTTCAACTCCCCCCGACTTACAATGTGTGTTGTGTATGGGGCCTCGTGGGCACACCTAGAGGTTATAGTGGTAGCAGTTGGATAACACGGCCATGTGTAATGCGAGCACGTGCTCAACTAGTTGTTGATTCCTCCAGACATAAACAAAAAAAAAAAATGTTGATCCAGTTCCAAGTGCAATTGATCCAATTCCAGTTCCAAGCAAGGATTCCATTGACCTTGTTTAAGTAACATAGCCATAGGCACCTTCACCCATCCAATTAGTTAATCCAGTAGTTGAAGAAGCAACAGAGGCATAGGCATCTTAGACATGGTTTGTTCATTCCCATTTGTCCCTATCTATTGGTGGGGAGGTCTATGAGTCCTAATTATTCTCGTGTCCAAGTCAACAATTTAAATGTATATTTTTAAATATTTAAAAAATCTCAAATTTAAATATATTTAAGTTATTAAAATAGATGTAAGTTAATGCTATGTAAAAACTATAAATAAATTTAAGTTATTAAAATAGATGTTGTTGCCATCTTTTCATTTTTTTTAATGAAAACTAAATAAATTAATTTTGAACTATTTTAATTTTGAATTTAAAATAATTATTATGAATGTTTTTTTGACACTTTTTTTTGGTGGTTTTTGAAAGCTTCTAAAATTGCCAACAATTTACATCCTTCTCTACGTTTTTTTATTTCTCTAGTTTAAAAAGGAAACAAAAACCCACTAAAACCGAAAAACCCACTAAAACCATAATGGACTCCATTAACCCTAAAATGACACTTCAAAAGTAGAAAGGTTCAAAAGAAAAATAAAGACATACATTTCATTAAACTTTTGTCGATGTATTGAGATTCTAGTTATAAATTGTGCTTTATTTTGAGATATTTGAGTGAAAATATGAATTTGATAGATGATAGGTTTTACTGAAAATTTTTCGTTCCCATTTCTAGAGACTATTTCCTTGTTTTTCCTCTTCTCTAGCAATTTAATAATAAGCTTACCTCAAGTTTGCAATCCACACTATGTTTCTTATCATTTCATGTTTCCCATTTTTTGTACTTTGAACATATAGGGTTTTTCCTTTTTAAATATAGATATTTTAGATATACTTATACATTAGTAGTAATCCATGCGAGGTTATTGATACACTAATATTAGAATATTAGATTAGTTATTTTTGCCTTTCCTTGCCATGCCTTGCCTTCCCTTTCCTTGTCTTGCCTTTCCTTACCATGCCTTGTCTTTCTTGTCTTTCCATGCATTGGCTTGCCATGCCTTGCCTTGTCTTGCTTGCATTGCCCTTGTCTTGGCTTAGCTTGGCTTGCCTGGCCTTGCCATGTTATGTCTTGTCTTGCCATGACTAGTCATGACTAGCCTTGTCTTTCCATGCCTTGCCTTGTCTTGATTGCATTGCCTTGCCTTGGTTTGGCTTGGCTTGCCTGGCCTTGCCATGTTATGTCTTGTCTTACCATGACTGCCCTTTCCTTTCCTTTTCTTTCCTTGCTTGCTTAGCCTTGCCTTGTCTTTGTTTTCCTTGCCTTGCCTTACCTTGCCTAGCCTAGCCTTGCCTTGCCCTCCCATGTCTTTCCCTTCCTTGATTCTCTTGCCATGCCTTTCCTTTCCTTGCCTTTCCTTGCTTTCCTAGCCTTGTCTTGCCATGCGTCGCCTTGCCCTATGTTGCCTTGCATTGCCTTGATTTGACTTGCCTTGCCTTTACTTTTCTTGCTTGCCCTGTGTTTCCATGCCTATCCTTGCCTTGCCTTTGCTTGCCTTTCCTTTCCATGTGTTTCCTTGCCTTGCCTTTCCTTACCTTACCTAGCCTAGTCTTCAATTGCCTTGCCTTCCCATGCCTTGCCTTGCCTTGTCTTTCCATGCCTTTCCTTTCCATGCCTTGCCTGCCTAGCCTTGCCTTACCTTACCTTTTCATGTGTTGTGTTTCCTTGCCTTGCCAAGCATTGCGTTGCATTGCCTTGCCTTTCCCTTCTTTGCTTTGAGTTTCCTTGTCATTTCTATCCTTGCCTTTCTTTTTCTCTCCTAACCTTTCCTTGCCTTGTCTTGCCATGCCTTGCCTTGACTTGCCTTTGCTTGCCTTGCTTGCCTACCCTTCCCATGTCTTTCCCTACCTTGTCTTGGCTTGGCTTGCCTTGCATTGCCTTTCCTTGCATTGTCTTTCCTTGCCTTGCCTTGCCTTCCCATGTCTTTCCTTTCCTTTCCTTTCCTTGCCATGCCATGCCTTGCTTACCTATCCTTGCCTTGCCTATTCTTTCCATGCCTTGCCTTCCCTTTCCTTGCCTTGCCTTCCCTTTCCTTGCCTTTCCATGACTTGCCTTGTCTTTATTTTCTTTCCATGCATTGACTTGCCATGCCTTGCCTTGTCTTTCTTGCATTACCTTGTCTTGGCTTGGCTTGGCTTTCCTGTCTTGGCTTGGCTTGCCTTGCCTTCCCATGTCTTTCCTTTCCTTTCCTTTCCTTGCCATGCCATGCCTTGCTTACCTATCCTTGCCTTGCCTATTCTTTCCATGCCTTGCCTTCCCTTTCCTTGCCTTGCCTTCCCTTTCCTTGCCTTTCCATGACTTGCCTTGTCTTTATTTTCTTTCCATGCATTGACTTGCCATGCCTTGCCTTGTCTTTCTTGCATTACCTTGTCTTGGCTTGGCTTGGCTTTCCTGCCCTTGCCATGTTATGTCTTGTCTTGCCATGACTAGCCTTTCCTAGCCTTGCCTTGCCTTTTCTTTCCTTGCCTTACCTTACCTTACCTAGCCTAGTTTTCGCTTGCCTTGCCTTCCCATGCCTTGCCTTGCCATGCCTTGCCTTGTCTTGCCTTGCTTTCCTAGCCTTGCCTTACCTTACCTTGCCATGCGTTGTGTTGCCTTGCCTTGCCAAGATTTGTGTTACCTTGCCTTGCCTTTCCCTTCCTTTCTTTGAGTTGCCTTGCCATGTCTAGCCTTTCTTTTATTTTTCTCTCCTAGCCTTCCCTTTCCTTTTCTTTCCATGCCTTGCCTTGACTTTCCTTTTCTTGCCTTGCTTTCCTATCCTTCCCTTGCCTTTCCATACCTTGTCTTGTCTTGGCCTGGCTTGGCTTGCCTTTCCTTGACTTTCTTTGACTTTCCTTGCCTTCCCATGTATTTCCTTGCCTTTCCTTGTCTTTCCATGCCTTGCCTTTCCTTTCCATGCCATGCCTTGCTTACCTAGCCTTGCCTTTCCTAGTCTTACCATGCCTTCCCTTCCCTTTCCTTGCCTTTCCATGCCTTGACTTCCCTTTCCTTTCCTTTCCTTTCCATGCCTTACCTTGTCTTTCTTGTCTTTCCATGCACTGGCTTGCCATGCCTTGCCTTGTCTTGCTTGCATTACCTTGTCTTGGCTTGGCTTGGCTTGCCTGGCCTTGCCATGTTATGTCTTGTCTTGCCATGACTAGCCTTGCCTAGCCTTGCCTTGCCTTTTCTTTCCTTGCCTTACCTTATCTATCCTAGTCTTCGTTTGCCATGTCTTACCATGCCTTGTGTTGCCTTGTCTTTCCATGCCTTGCCTTGCCTTTCCTTGCTTTCCTAGCCTTGCCTTACCTTACCTTGCCATGTGTTGTGTTTCCTTGCCTTACCAAGCATTGTGTTGTGTTTCCTTGCCTTTCCCTTCCTTGCTTTGAGTTGTCTTGCCATGTCTAGCCTTGCCTTTCTTTTTCTCTCCTAGCCTTGCCTTTCCTTTTCTTGCCATGCCTTGCCTTTCCATGCCTTGCCTTGACTTGCCTTTGCTTGCCTTGCTTGCCTATCTTTCCCTTGCCTTTCCCTACCTTGTATTGTCTTGGCCTGGCTTGGCTTTCCCTTCCTTGCCTTCCTTTTCCTTGTCTTTCCTTGCCTTGCCTTTTCTTCCCATGTCTTTCCTTGCCTTTCCTTGTCTTTACATGCCTTKCCTTTCCTTTCCATGCCATGCCTTGCTTACCTAGCCTTGTCTTGCCTAGTATTTCCATGCCTTGCCTTACCTTTCCTTGACTTTCCTTGCTATGCCTTACCTTCTCTTTCCTTGCCTTGCCTTACCATGGCTTGCCTTGCCTTACCATGCCTTGCCTTGTCTTTCTTTTCTTTCCATGCATTGGCTTGCCATGCCTTGCCTTGTCTTGCTTGCATTTCCTTGTCTTGGCTTGCCTAGCCTTGCCTAGCCTTTCCATGTTATGTCTTTTCTTGGAATGACTAGCCTTGCCTAGCCGTGTCTTTCCATGCATTGGCTTTCCATACCTTTCCTTGTCTTGCTTACATTACCTTGGCTTGKCTTGGCTTGGCTTGCCTAGCCTTTCCATAGTATGTCTTGTCTTGCCATGACTGCCATTGCCTTTCCTTTTCTTTCATTGGCTTGCCTTTCTTGCTTAGCCTTGCCTTAACTTTCTTTTCCTTTCCTTGCCTTACTTGCCTATCCTAGCCTTGGGTTTCCTTCCCATGTCTTTCCCTTCCTTGATTCTCTCTCCATGACTCTCCTTGCCTTGCCTTGCCTTACTTTCCTAGCCTTTCCTTGTCATGTGTTTCCTTGCCCTACATTGCTTTGCTTTGAATTTCCTTGCCAAGATTTGACTTGCCTTGCCTTTACTTTTCCTTCTTGTCTTGTGTTGCCATGCCTAGCCTTGCCTTGCCTTTGTTTGCCTTGCCTTTCTATGTGTTTCCTTGCCTTGTCTTTCCTTGCCTTACCTTACCTAGCCTAGTCTCTACTTTCCTTGCCTTCCCATGTCTTCCCATGCCTTTCCTTGCCTTGTCTTGATATGCCTTGCCTTTCTTGCCTAGTCTTGCCTTACCTTGCCTTGTCATGCGTTGCATTTCCTTGCCTTGATAAGCATTGTGTTTCCTTGCCTTGCCTTTCCCTTCCTTTCTTTGAGTTTCCTTTCCATGTCTAGCCTTGCCTTTCTTTTGCTCTCCTAGCCTTGCCTTGCCTTGTCTTTCCATGCCATGCCTTGACTTGCTTTTTCTTTCCTATCCTTCCCTTTCCTTTCCCTACCTTGTCTTAGCTTAGCCTTGCTTGGATTTCCTTTCATTTCCTTGCTTTGCCTTGTCTTGCCTTGCCCTTCCTTGCCTTCCCATGTCTTTCCTTGCCTTTCCTTGTCTTTCCATGCCTTGTCTTTCCTTCCCATGCCATGCCTTGATTACCTAGCCTTGCCTTGCCTAGTCTTTCCATGCCCTGCCTTCCCTTTCCTTGTCATGCCTTGCCTTCCCTTTCCTCGCCTTTCCTTTCCTTGTCTTTCTTGTCTTTCCATGCATTGGATTTCCATGGCTTGCCTTGTCTTTCTTGCATTCCATTGTCTTGTCTTGGCTTAGCTTTCTTGGCCTTGCCATGTTATGTCCTGTCTTGCCATGAGTAGTCTTTTCTAGCCTTTCCTTGCCTTTTCTTGCCTTGCCTTACCTTACCTAGCCTAGTCTTTGCTTGCCTTGCCTTCCCATGCCTTTCCTTGCCTTGTCTTGTCATGCCTTGCCTTGCCTTGCCTTGCTTTCCTAGCCTTGGCTTACCTTACCTTGGCTTACCTTACCTTTCCATGAGTTTCCTTGCCTTGACTTTCCAAGCGTTTCCTTGCCTTTCCTTTCCTTTCTTTGAGTTGCCTTGCCATGTTATGTCTTTTCTTTTCGTCACTAGCCTTGCCTTGCCTTTTCTTGTCTTGTGTTACCTTACCTAGCCTAGTCTTAGCTTGCCTTGCCTTCCCATGTGGGATACCTGCAAATCAAATCACTCATCCAATTCATGTGCAGTTGAGGGAAATAGGCTCGTGTTCCATGGAAAACCAGAGGAGATCGAGGAGAAAGATCCAACGGTTTTCAGCAAACCGGGAAATTTGAATAATATGACAAAACTATCAAGTAAGAAGAGAGAAAGGCATGTTGTGCAACTCTTGACAACAAAATCTCTCGCAAAATATGTGGATGAACCAGGATCAGGCGAACAGATCAGGTTGAATCCTATTATGAAAGATTTGATCATTAATGGATATGAAAATAAGCACTACATGCAAGCTGGCGAGAGAAAAAGGAAAAAGTGACAGGAGGAGGAGGATAAAGCTGGAACAGTCAAAGGTACTAAAGAAGACTAGCCTAGTTGGCTTGACACGTTAAAGGAAAGATCTCAAATATTTCGGTTTTCTGTTTGTAACATTCACTAGAAAGTAGGAGTCCAGTTTTGATACGTTACTCCCTCTGTAACCGATAATTATTTTTGAAATCTTGGAGAAGATGATCTGTTTTTGGGTCTCATATGTAATTTATCTATATATATTGTTAAGAAGATAAATGAAACGTTCAATTGGCTGGAGAGGGGCCTGCCTCTATAGCAGGAAAACTTTGTGATCTCTTATGAATTTTAATACAAGCAGAGAAGGTTTTCTTGGATAGTCGAGATTCATCATGGTGTTAATGTTCAATATGTTTTCCTGTTTTTCATATTCATGAATGTGTTTTTGCTGCTAGTAATAATATTTAAGTAAAAAAAGGAATTCATCTTGTTGGTGCCCCTTCATGTTGAAAATGGCTATCCGAGCCTTTAATTTTTCAAAGTAGTCATGGAATCTGAAGTACTTCTTCAATCTGAGTAGCCAAACTTTTTCTTCTTCCCCCTTCTTAATCTCTCCATTGAATATGGGTGGTTTGGATTTCTTGAATTCTTCAGGGTCATGACTGTTGATTAAGGTTGGTTGTCATTGATGTCGACCCTTGAAGAAAGCCCAATGGCACAAAGATTTGGGTAATGGACCCAAGTTTGTTTGATGTAAAGATGACTCATTATTGTCTTGTCATGGTTGATAATAAGTACAAATGGATGAACTCCAAAGTGTTCTCCTTATGGTGAAAGCCCTCATGGGAAGACACTTTGAAGATTGAGTTATCCTATAAGTATGGTTAGAGAACCCATGCTTATTTGTGGAATAATGAGATGAAGGTCAGTGAATTTTTCAGTGAAACTATTCTATATGAATAGTGTTTTTCATGCCATTTATGGTGGTATGTGGAACGTCACATAACTCCTCACGGTTAGAGAGTTATGGCCATGAGAAGTTGGAGAACCCATGTTTGGGTAATCGACCCAAGTTTGTTTGATGGATAGCAGTATGATTTTTGATATATTTTAAGGTAATACTATTCTACATGTATAGTACATGTCATGCCATTTTTGGTGGTATGTGGAATGTCACATAACTCCTCACGGTTTGAGAGTTATGGCCTTACGAAGTTGGAGGACCCTCATATGCCGTCTAGAAGCCCCAAAAGGTCAAAGTAGTCAAAGTGGTTTAAGAGATTTTAGAAGGTAAATAATAAAGTGAAGTGATGAGCGTACTATAATTCAAGTGAATACAAAATAAATTATTTAAATAATAAATTTAATGGATAAATTAGAAGTGGGTGAACCCTAAAATAAGGAAAGTGGGCAAAGTGACCTAGAAGATGTTTTTAAGGAAGCTAATTGGAGAGTATAAATAAGAGGCAAGGCTCTCTCATTTTACAATACACTTGAGCATATTGAATATCTATAGGTTTCTGAGGTAACCAAAGGATATCTAAGCCGAATTTTGGAGGGAAGGTAAAGAAAAGAAGGTCGAAATTTAAGGAAGGATACATTCTTTTGATAATGCTTTCTAAGGTATGTTATTTATAGATCATCTCACCATTTTCGCAATATTTTTTTTCTAGAATGATTCAGACCATGAAATTTATATTCCATTGAGGAAACATATCCAAGTATCTATGGTAAAAAATTCAGTTTGTGGGTCATTGTATTTTTGGAGTTACACTCTGTGGAAAATAGGGTTTGTGGCTAGTCCTCAAACTAGTCTAAAATATGTGTTTCGGGTAAAAACGTTACAACTTCTTCATGACAGATCCAAATTCAATAATACAAAATGTTTCGGTTACAGTATAGTCTAGAGTATGCTTTTTAACCGTTTTTTATTTATTCAACAAATATTCCGTGCGGGGCACGCTCTACAAGGTCGCTCTCTAGAATAAGCCAGAATTCAACAAGGTATGTCATTTTTGCTATAACTCTTTTCTAAGAGGTTCCAAGTAGTGACACCTGGAGGAATTGCATAAAACACACTGAAGAACATTTTGTATCAGTTTCATATCTTTATTCATTACAAGTACAAATTTATGATTATTTCAAGTTAGGTTTGTTGACTAATCCAAAACTAGTCATGTGAGACTAAAGAAAAGTTTGAAGAAAATTCTAGTCTCTTGTTGTTAAAGTTAAGGAAGGTTTACAGGTATGTGATCATATACACCAGGTCTATTACAAAGTTACAAATCATATTTGGATTATGAAATTGATGAGGGATTTTGGTTAAGGTACATGTTGGGTACATGGTTGAGACAAGTAGTTGATGAGTTGGCACATACATGAGGTGTATAGTTAATGATGTTGGTACATATTGATGAGTCATAGTTTATGAGTAGTTGACACATGATTGGTATATACTTGGTACTGGTTGGATGCACTTGTTTATGGTACAGTTTTTTTGGTACAGGTTGGTGTATGGTTGATGCACTTATTTATGGTACAGGTTGATTACAGGTTGAGGTACAGGTTGATGCATGGTTTATGCATGGTTAAGGTTTATTGGTACAGGTTTATAGTGATATATCTCATAGTGATAGTGTGACAGTGGTTCCATCATTCTACTTCTACTTCAAGGCGGTTGGACGGGGCAAGGATAGGTGGTTGTATCCACCTTCCAGCTGTAGCTGGAGAACATAGGGGGTTGTAGCCTCCTTCTGGTTGTAGCCAGAGAATTGGGGAGTTGGAGATTCCCTTAGGTTGTAGCCTGAGAAACTATGGGCTTGGAGCCTCCTTCCAGTTGCAGCTAGAAAACAAAGGAAGTTGGTGCTTCCAATGAATGTAATTCTTCAAGACATATAAGAAAAAACATTTTGTGGTTTTCTCCTTCTTTAGGTTTCCACGTAAAACACTGTTGTACTATGTATGTGTATGATTTTTCATTTGTTCATTGCTCATTATTGGATGATAATTCTACATTGATATAACACTTGGATTATTTGGTTAAAAAGGATTATAATTGCTCTATTACTAATTCACCTCCCCCTCTCAATAATCCAACAATGACTCTTGGGATGTTTCCTCTTCTTTCCTCTCGTCTGGGAATGGGAACTAGTTTTTCCACTAGAAGATTCCTTGGAGTTGTTAGTTTCCTCAAAGAGACATTTTGGTGAGTGTCTCTTGACTCCATGTTGGGAATTTCTTGAGGTTCTCCTCTCGGTGTGGCCACTTTCTGGACCATTCTTTTTTATCTCAGATGGACTTGGATCTTTCTTAGTATGGTGCCTGTCCACATGACTGGCAGCTGGACCATTTTGTAGTTGTATTTGTATATATGATAGACTTTGCAGTAGGACTGCATTAATTTCAGTTTGTTTTTCCTACTCCTTTATCGGCCTTTCATTGTCAGCCTTATAAATCTGTAACTATGACATGAGGCTTCTTACAATTTCGACCAAATCTGAAGGGGTTTCCACCACCCTCCTTTCATCATATTCTTCCTCTCTATCATGGGAGCTCTCCCCCAACTCATGGTGTGTCACCATTCCTTGCGTTGTAGTTTTCTCGTTGTTCACTGACTACTTGAGTGCCGACAAAACATTTTTTGTTAGTTACTAATCTACCAATTCATGAACAACACATATCACATATCATTGTAAAGTGAAGTCAGCTTCTTTATTTGGAACCATTAGCAACATACAATGCAAACTTCCAAAAAATCTATCAACAGTAGAAGGTTTTGTTCCTCTTTTCAGTAGAGGTTCAAACATGTTTCTTATAGAAGAGGGGTAAGGTAGCATTTTACCTCGTAAATTTCTCCAATAATATTTTTATGTGACTCGTGCATGAGCCCAAGCAGGCCAAGTGTTGTTTCCATGCTCTGATACCAATTTGTAACACACCCAACCCCTAAACACCCTTTCTAGGGATGGGGAATCAATTTTTTGTCTTTCCTAACTCTCTCAAATCTTAATTTTTGGATCTCCATTGGCTATTGCTCGCCACGAGCTTTCTAACGGTCACCACCACACTAAAATTTGAGCTCTAGTATGCAAGTTATGGCCTCCCGAAGTTAACCGTGCATTATTAGTTGGGGTCTTCGACGTTCGGCGGTGAACACCCCTTTATCTTACTCCTGAAGTCCCAAAATCTTGCCACGTGGCCTTGGCCCTTCGACGATCGAAGTTCAACAATTTTCGTTGAGCGTCCCTTTTTCAACATTCGACGATTTTCGTTGAACATCCCTTTTTCGACGTTCAACATTCGACAATTGGAAACCGATATTCATTGAACATCTTGATCATTAATCTTCATAGAACATCCCTTTACTATACTATGCCCAAATATTTTGAACTCCTGAATTTATTCAAACACCCGAAGTCCCAGACATGTCACCAATCACATCGGTCAAGTGGGCATGAGACAAAAGTTGACACGTGGTGAGGGCCAGGGGTGAAAAATTTCCTCATTAGGGGATGACACATGTCATTCTCTAATAGGAATAAGGGATCTGTGAATCAGCCATATCTGTGTGACACGTGTAACGTGGGCCCACATCACCTTGAATGACGTCAGGATGCCATGTCATCTTGGACTGATAGCTACCCATCCCTGCGATCTCATGGTCAGTAAGAGTCAACATAGATCCATAGATCTACGACTCCCATTACTTCGCAGCTCTGGACTTTGGAGCTTACCAACTCCTCACATCTCAATTCCTCAAAGAGCCAAGTCTCTGGACCCTCGGATCTAGTTCCACGTGTCCTCTACCTATCATTATCATATATTACTTTGTTGTTTGCGACTTTGGGAGTTTTAAAACCTTGAAAACTCTTGGACAAGTTCCTCTGGAGTACTAAGTCTCTATATTATAGGATCTCTTGCCACGTACCCTCTCATCCAACAACTCTAGTATGATGAACAAGATTTGACAGGGGACAAGTAGGGGGCCATGTGTCGCTCCATGATGCATTCCCTGTTGGTTGGGTAGTCGAGGGTGGGTTCCTTAGATCGACAACTAAGAGGGATCCCAAAGGATCTTAGGATCGATGGTCCACGTCACTTTGGAATTTCAGCATTCGGTAGTTCGTCATGTATCTTCTGGCTTCCTCTCTGGACCATGCCTGATCTATCGCCACATGTACCTAGCATTCACATCCAGTATTTACTCCAACTTGCAGAGCTCTAGGAAAATTTGTGCATCCCTATACCATCGAATACCCGAACTTCCAGATAGACATTGATATGTGGACACGTGTCCCTCCACTTTCAATGATCTCGATGAACTTCACAACTCCAACATTCAGGAGTTTAAGTGCTATACCACTCCTATTCTCCCGAATTAGCACTTTGTTGAAGCACTTAACGTTAACCTTCCTAATTTCGATATAATGACTGAGAGAGATCTCCACTGGATCCCCAGATCTACAATCATCATCAATTCTCGACTTCATCCTTCAACTGTTTTCGAGGATTGTGGAGTCATAAGCTCCAAAGTCCCGAAGCCGAAAGAGCTAGCTCATTTCAGACTAGCACAGGGTTCCCAAACCCGTGTCATATGGATCCTTTGGAAATTATTGCAGGCTAAGCGTTAATCCTTTTAGCAGTTAATGGGTTAAGGAAATGGGCATGAGCCCTCGGTCATATGGGTGGATAGTCTGAAGGGAACACCCTTCTCCCACAGGGTTCAACTTGACATTCCCGCTAAGGTAAACTCAAAGGATCGACAAGACTTAGATGTTTTAGTTACTCCTACCCCGACTCTCCTACGGATTCACATCCCATGAATCTCTAGCAGCTAAATTGAGATAAATCAAATACCATATAGATATATCAGTTTACAGAAGCAAATGAGCATTTCTAGTAACTATTCAAATACTGAAATACTTAACCATAAACACGGGCATTCCATCATCGCATCCAATATATATACATATAGTATGATAATAATTATCAGAAAGGGAGAATGTGAAGTGACTACTGAAAGGGGTGCATGTTTCCTCCCAACCATATGCACAACCACTCTTGACGGATTTACCGCTGACCACCCCCGAGCTAGACCATGATTCTCTGAGAGAGATTATTTCTCCTTGCTCCACAACAGTCATGGATGAAGGTTACTCTCCTCCTCTAACAGGAAATTGGAAACTGGTTTCCTCTACTCCAAGCAAGGAGGTCTGCACAAGTACTTCCTTAGTCACTCGTCAGCCTCATTTATCATCTTGTTGAGAAACCCTTCCCATGGATTCTTACAACCAAAATGAGATTGCTTCTCCTCCTTTCTCTCAACTCGAGAGTCGAAAACATACTTCTCTTCTCTTCTCGATATTGTTCTCTCTACTCTTCTTCCTTGCAGATCTGTCTCTATCCCTGAATTACCACCTTTATTTCCTTCCTCAACAAGATTGTGTGGGTCTGGATCCCAAATTCGTGGTCGGGTTTGGAAGCCTTACATATGGGTACCCTGCCCCATCTCCTCATTAACTCTTGAGTATGGTCTTCCAAATACCAGCCGGAATGGTAATTCATTTTTGGGTCAGAGGACTGTTGAGAAATTACACGCAGTAGGTATTGATTTGGTGATCGTCATCCCAACCATTCTTGGTTTCCCTCACCATATCTCTCATAGCATCCATGGTCTATCTTGGAAAAATCCCCTCCTTTTCAGTAGTTGTGAAACACATATCAAATTTCTATTAAAAACATAAAATTCATGCATTGACCATTTTATACAAAGGTTCATCAAATCAAACATTCACATATTTAGTCTTCCATAGTCTCTTGGCCAATTATAGTTATATTTACAAACTGGGGGAAACTGGGGTATTACACGATATCTCATACTCTAGACCACTCTAACCATCAAACGTTAGTACTCCATTCTCAGTGTATTCCATGATCTCCTTCTAGTGGTTAAAATTGTTTTCTGAAAAAACCTTCTCTAATACCAATTGTTATATTACTGAGGGGGGGTGAATCAGTAATGAGTGATTATACCAATTTTAATGACAATTTATATTCGTTTAACTTATTCAACCATGTTCATCAGTTCATCATCAATATATTAGTGTATCATAAACATTAACATCCATCAATGCATAATAAACAATAATAAACACATCCACACAATACATAGTACACCAATATTTACGTGGAAACCCAATGCGAGATAAAACCATGGAATTTTTTTCTTATATGTCAAAGAATTACATTCAAGGAAGCACCAACTTCCAATTCTCCAGCTCCAACTGGAAGGAGGCTCCAACCCCCTAGTTTCTCAGGCTCCAACCTGAAGGAAGCTAAATCTCCCTAATTCTCTAGGTCCAACAAGAAGGAGGCTACAAACCCTTGGGTTCTTCGGCTACAACCACCTAGTTCTCAGGATTTGACCTAAAGGAAGCTCCAACTCCCTGATTCTATGGCTCCAACCGGAAGGAGGATACAACCCCCTTTCTTTGCCCCATCCTCTTGTGCTGAAATATAAATGCCAAATGTAGACAACCTGTCACTGTCACTTAATCAACCACTTCCATTGTCAACCTTTCACTGTCAACCTATAACAACCCGTACCAATCAACTTACACCAAACAATTTGTACCAACAATATGTACCAACAAAAATGCATCAACTATGCACAACAGAACTTGTCACAACAACCTATCACATTAGCCTGTCTCATCAATATCATCAACCAAATTAGATCTATTCACCAAGATCAATCACCAAGAAAACTCTCAACCATATGCACAATATCACCAAGATGTTCATCAACCAAGACTGCTCACAAACATCAACAAGATGTACCACAATCAAGATGTTCTTCTAAAATATACCAAGTCATATATACCACATCATCCATAAATGGTGTGCCAACAATACTACTATCAAGTGCCTATAACAATGTACCAAGCATGTACCAATCATGTATCAACAAATCAAAATATGACTCATCAATTTGTACCAACATCACCATACCATAAACCTTATGTATGTTCCAAATCATCAACTATATGTACCAACATGTATCTCAACCATATACGAAAGACATATACCAATATAACCATCAAAATTCCTCTATAAATACATCACATTATCCATAAACCAAATACCATAAACCCTCACATAAAACCATGTGAAAAACCTCATTGTTGTGTAGCCTTAAGTGTGTACCAATCATATACCAAGACCACTAACAAAAGTGTAACAAACATAAATATATATAATATGTAAATATAAATAACTAATAACTAATAATTAATTATGAAGAGACATGACATATGAAAGGTCATGTCTCTTATGAAAGGGCACCCCTGCGTGGGTATATATACAAGCCCTCATCCTCATTGTAGCTCATCTTATTATCTTATTCATTCTTATACAATTATTATTAAATATATTTACTATCTTTAAATGGATTATTGCATATTGTCCTGTTTATATTGGATGTGTACATAGTGAACCAGGTTGGTTCACCACAGTGGTATCAGAGCTTCGTTTTTCTGATCTCAGCCTTTGGCTAGTCTCTTTATCAGACCTTGTATGATCTAGATTTTGGCCAACCCCATCGTTCAGAGTTTCTCTAAGAAATCTGGTCATTGACCACCGATCAGGCCTTTGGCCATTCAAATTTTCAAGTTCGTAAGAATTTCAGTCCTTGACTAATTCAGGACTTTGCCCATATAAAACTCAGGATTCTATTGAAGAATGATTGGCTACCAAGAAATCAAGAACAATATATACATCAAAAATTATGTTATAAAAAGAACAAAAAAATTAAACTGAAAAATTAAAAGTCTACTTGCCCGCTGCAAAAATCAATTGTGCAAATGCCATATGTCGTACCGTCGGCATCTACAACCACACAGAAAAATTAAATTAAATTAAACGAATCTCCAAAGGGAGAAATCTGAAATTTTAAAAAAAAAAAAATATGGAAAAAATATTTAAAAGTCTAGGTACCTTCATGCTAAACATGGAAAAAAAGTTTGTGACATTCCCCTATAAGGAAAAAATGATAACATTACAAGATACCACATCGGCGCCAAATTCTGTAACACTAGAAGACTTTAACAATATCTCATAAGTAATACTTCCAGAAAATCAAAAAGCAATGCAAGGGACGAAGAAAGAATTTGACGAAGTTATCACAAAAAAAAAAAAAAAAATTGCCTGTTTAAAAAACCACAATAAAAAATTACTCGCCCAAATCAATAAGGCAAAGGTTACAAAGCAATATGGAAAAAAATTAGAACAAGAAAAGGAGGATCTCGAAAAAAAAATCAAGAAGAACCTCTTAAAGAAAGAAGAAGAAAATTCTCGCTTGAAGAACCTTAATCAGGAGTTACTAGAACAAATCAAAAAAATTCTCAGAGAAACTCTGAACGATGGGGTTGGCCAAAAGCCAGATC
Source organism: Picea mariana (assembly GCA_032191745.1). Taxonomy (NCBI): domain Eukaryota; kingdom Viridiplantae; phylum Streptophyta; class Pinopsida; order Pinales; family Pinaceae; genus Picea; species Picea mariana. The sequence goes on along the minus strand of JASDQU010103797.1, from coordinate 138,960 downwards.
ATACAAGGTCTGATAAAGAGACTGGCCAAAGGCCGAGATCAGAAAAACGAAACTCTTATACCACTGTGGTGAACCAACCTGGTTCACTATGTAAACATCCAATATAAATAGGATAGTACGCAATAATCCATTTAAGGATAGTAAATATATTTAATAATAATTGTATAAGAATGAATAAGATAATAAGATGAGCTACAATGAGGATGAGGGCTTGTATATATACCCACGCAGGGGTGCCCTTTCATAAGAGACATGACCTTTCATATGTCATGTCTCTTCACAATTAATTATTAGTTATTAGTTATTTATATTTACATATTATATATATTTATGTTTCTTACAAAAAGCCTCTCACAATGTACCATAATATATACTAATAAAGCTCATACATGCACTAGCAATATACTTCAACAGATCTGCCTCAAAACCATTCACTACAACCAGAAATATACAACCAATAGTGCCTCTAATCATGTACCAAGGATGTGCATCTATATATCAAAGATATATCTCTAGCTAGCATCACATCATCATGATATACCTCATAAACAAGGCGCCATAACCTCATTGATAGAGTACTTAACATGACCAACAATATACCTTAACAGAAATGCCTCAATCCACAAACTAGGGTTTGTACCATGCATCCAAGGTATGCCTCAAGCATATACTCCAAAGCTAAACCATATATCACACTAGTAAATTTGGGTCATTTTGCAACGACCATTTCGATGCTCTTGCGATGTTATGTCGTGGATATTGTGACGAATCTTGGGCCCCTCAAATGTTGTTTCACATGTCGTGGGAAGTGCGACGAACCTGGGATAACATTGCAAGAGAGACGACCCAAGGAATTCATTGCAAGTGAGTCGACCTACGGTGGTCGTCGCAAGAGAGACAACCAACGATGATTGTCACAAGAACGACAACCGAGGATTATCCTCGCAAGAGAGACGACTAGAGTAGTTCTTGTGATGAATTATTCAAGCATAAAGTATCGTCGATGGTAACGATAGTTCGGTGCTCTTGCAACGACCCTAGTATTTCTTGCGATGAACTATCGTTACTATCGACGATCTCTTTCGTTGCGAGAGAAACGACCTATCCTAGTTTATGCGAAAAACAATTCATCACAAGAGCGACGAAGTGTTGATAGTTGCGACAAACTATCAATACTATTGATGCTTCTATTCTTCACAAGAAAAATGACCTATCCTAGTTTCTGCGACGAACAATTCGTCGCAACAATCATATAATCATAACACCCTTCAAAACACACATATAATCATACCTGTAGATATGTGACTGACCTGTAACATTAGATCTCAGATAACCATGGCTTACTCAGTTTTTGTAGTCTGTTCCATCCCTTTTTCCCAAATTTACCAATGCCTCACTTGTTGCACACTAGTTTACCCACGAGGATGCCTCGCTAGACACCTATAGGATGACCCACGAGGACCTCAGTAATTAGGGTTTTTCATAAACCCTTTCCCTCTGCAACTCCAAAACTTTGTCGTCAAACTTTCTTCGCTTCCTCAGCTTCGCGCAACCTTATATTTGTCAATTATGCCTGCCAATAACCTTTCACAAAATAGATATTCAATGAAGTTCAATAGTTTCTAATAAGAGTCCTTTGCTCTCTTATTTATACTTTGCCAAGTTCCTTCCTCTAGAAGTTTCCTTGTAATTGTTTTACCCCTTTTCCATCTTCTAGGGCTAACCCAATTTCTTTAATTAGTCAAATCATAACTTCTTTACCCTCAACTAACTTCTTGTTGTAACCACTTTATTGTTTAATTAATTTCTTATTGCAACAACTTTACCCATGATTAACTCCTAGTTACAACCAATTTGACTAGTAAAATTCTTCTAGGAGCTTCTAGAATAATTGACTTCTTTTACCTTCTAGGGGATTCTAGATAACTCAAAAGGGTCCTCCAACTTCAGAAATCCATAACTTCACATATCACCGAAAATGACACAACATGTATTATCCATCCATAATAGTATTACCTGCATATTCATTGATCTTCATGTCTTAACTCCTTAAACAAACTCAGGTTCCTTAACCACACCTATGGGGTTACCAGAATGTGTTGTTGGACATACTCAAGGGTTGACATCAATCTACAACATCATACTCCAAGGGTTGACATCAATGAAAACCAACTATCCAAACCATTTATCCATCAATCTAAACAAATTGTCCAACAATCCATTGGTGAATACAAAGATCTATTCCCCCACCCCCAAATAGATTTGTATTTATCCAAATGCATTCTCATTTGGCTTTTAATATAACAATGTATAATAGTCATCATTGGTAGGAAATAATAGATTGCTTAGGTTTCCATATTGAGTATTGGATCCTTAAGAGGTGAATTCTCCATTGAGATCTTTCTGCTCCTTCTCAACCACCAATTTTTCAAGGGGATATCCAAGGTGTGATTCACCTTTTCACCGTTGAATTTCCGTTAGATTAGTTTGTTGACTTGCTTGGGGACAGAGTGGGTTGTTTACTTATTTTATTTTATTTCTATCTTATCTTTCCAACCAACAAAAGAGGACTCATTTGGTCACCTAGTGCACAAATATCCAAAAAACAATGTGCAATGTATAAGACAATTTTAAGATGTGAAAAACATCTTATTGCATCTGATGTTTTCATAACTTATTGATCCTTTGACAATATTTCTAAAAGCAACTTTTCAAAGTATCATGGTGTTTTTTCTTGAAGAAATATTGTTTATCTCAATAGTATTTCCCTAAAATAAACTTCAATGGAATTTGATATATAATAAATAAACCTATGGCCCAAACCCATTCATTAGAATGAAATTTCTATAAATTTGTTTTTAGTTTTGAAAAAACTAATAAAACTATCTATGTTGCTATTTATTTCATTGTGTATTGTGTATTCACCATCAATATGTTTTTAACAATGACTAAATATTTTAATTTGTTAAAAAGACTAAAATAAAACAAAGGCATACACAAAATACATAGAAAGCTTTTATGTTGGAAACCCCTATAGGAAAACCAACATGATGTGGTTTTCTTGGTTCTCCTTTTTGTTATTCTTAGGAGAAATGGTCCATCAATGGAATTGCATTATCAACAAATATTTCATGTATATATCAGTTCATCTGTAAATTTATTCAACGATAGTCTTCATTCAAGCATGGACAAGCTCATGTTTGGCCTTTTTCCCTCTTGGCCTTTTTCCCTCTTGGTCTAGATCAACCCCTTTTCTATAGTTGTTATTCTTATAGTGAGCTATGCAGTTGTGTAGTGAATTTTATTAATTCCAATCCAAACAAGATAATGTTTGGAATAAAAAAAACTAATTTTTTTTTTAAGGATTCATACTTAAATTAAAGTGTAAAAACCTTGGCCCCAGATGGGGTGTCATCCAGCCAGACTATGCATTAAATGTGGGAGGGGAGTCCTATCCATTTGGCAAGTCGTGTCTCTAGGAAATCAAGAGGATATGACCTAGCCTTCACTTCTTGGTCTAGAAATAGTTCACACCACAGCTCTGGAGTAGAGGAATTTTTATGAGAAACCAAAGTGTCAATCCGTTGACTCCATGAGAACGCATCCCGGGTACCTAGGAGTTAAAGAGGCAATAACTAATTACTCCAGACTGTGCATAATTGAAAGGACCTTAGTGAAGCATTTTGAATTTCAAGTTAATGCAATGTTTCTCCGGGTTAGTCATTTTTGGATCTGGTCCTGTAAGAATGTGATTTGTTACTCTGTCAAACCAATTCCTCCCGACAACACCATGTTGTAATGTCAGGAGTGTGATAGATCGCGTAGAGGAAGCAAATACAGAAGAAAGAGGGATTAAAGCCAAGAAGGTTTAGAATCCACTGGAAGGAAAAGGAAAGGGACAGTCTCACCGATTCAACACCCAGCAAAGCATAGCCAACATCACAATGAGGAATCAGCCACTATTTGGGTATGTAAATTCGAGCGCTTTGATAAGGATGGTAAATATTTCGGTTTTTCTCCTCGTCATATTCTTCCTCTGATTTCTCCCACCACTATTTGGGTATGTAAAGTCAAGTGCTTTGATAAGGAAGGTAAATCTTTTGGTTTTTCTCCTCGTCATATTCCTCCTCTAATTTCTCCCACCACTATTTGGGTATGTAAAGTTGAGTGGTTTGACAAGGATGGTAAATCTTTCAGTTTTTCTCCTCATCATATTCCTCCTCTTCTTTCTCCCACCACTCTTTGGGTATGTAAAGTCGAGTGGTTTGACAAGGATGGTAAATCTTTCAGTTTTTCTCCTCATCATATTCCTCCTCTGCTTTCTCCCACCACTATTTGGGTATGTAAAGTCAAGTGGTTTGACAAGGATGGTAAATCTTTCAATTTTTCTCCGCGTCATATTCCTCCTCTACTTTCTGCCACCAGGTCAATGCATCCCAGTCCGATGACCTCTAAAGGTCACAATGCAATGACTCAATCTATAGACTCTTTCCACCTCTCCTCGAATGCAAATAGCAGAGGTAATTCTCCTTCCCACCAAGGGAACTTGGCAGATATTCAACAATTGATTTTCGAAGTGCATGGGGAAGTTGTTGAACTCAATTATCGTATTGAACCTTTGGAACACTATATCTCTTTGCTTGTGGCCATGCAGTCCAATTCAAACCAGAAGCAATCGGTGTCTGACATGTTATCCCAAGATGCAATCCTTGGGAAACTACCCATTCTTCTTCCATCGAGTAGCAAGGGAGAGAGCTTGTCAGTGGGCCAAGTTTCATCTTCAATATAGATTTTTCTTTTTCCTATTTACTCATTTGTTTCATTGCTATAATCCATTACTGCATCATAGTCCAGTCTATATTTCCTTTTGCAAACTTGATATCTTATATCCTCATGAGACTAGACTGTGATGTAACAATGACTTATAGCCATGAAACAAAATGAGTAAATAGGAAAAAGAAGAATATATAAAACTCAACTTCAGCAGACTGCATGTACATACTCTTTTTTATAGCAGGTAATACATAGAATCTATACATACTCTTTTTTATAGCAGGTAATACATAGAATCTATTTTACAAAAAAAAAGTGTAGAAACCTTTACAAATATTATTAATTATTAAAATGCCAGCTCTAAAAAGTTTCGCAATATATTATAGAAATATTCAAAGTTCTAAGGATTTTATATAGTATTTAGAAAATTTTGGTAAATTTTAAAGTAAAATAATTTTATTCTGTAGAATTTGGGTAATCATTTTAAGAAAAATTTGAAATTAGTGAATTTTTTGTTGCAAAAAAACACGGAAAATTATCCCAATAATAAAAAATTTAGCCCCTAAAATTTTCTCTGAACAATAGCCAACAACCTCCCCCCCTTTTTTTCCTTAGTTGAGTAATTTATAGAGGGTATAATAGACTACCAAATTCTATCCTAGACTCTTCTTATGCCAAACTTGATGACTTTTGAAATCCCATTGTGGTCATAGTTTTCAATGCTTCAAATTCTAAGTCCAATGTTAACTACTCTATGAATCCACTTATATTGAGTGATATTGGTTAACCCTTGTTGTGGGTAGTTAAGATGACCTCCCAAGAAAACAAACCACCTATCTATCAACTTCTCCAATGAGTAAAGCTTCCCTAAAATTGGTAACAACCACCAAGATGAACATCACCTCCAACTATTCATGAAATGACCTTCCACTCAATGGTTATAGTTGTGTCTTTTAAGGAGCAGTTAGAATGGCCTATTTGGATGTTAAATTTTATTGGGTATGCCAAACATTTCATTCCCTTCACCAATGTATCAAGGGAAACTAAGGGTTGAGTTAGTTATTTCCAGAACATGCCGACATTTAGAAATTTCAGCAACATATCTATGTTTTATAAATTTCCGTAGTATGCTTGAGAAACTAATTCAATCTTGCTTTGTCATTAAAAATGAAATCCATTAAAGATGTAATTTAAGTGTGAACAGAAAATCGATTAAACATGTAATTCTAACATGAACATAAAATCAATTTAATAAACCATTCCATTGTTCATGATCTTTTACGGTCACTCTTAGATTCAACATGATCTTATATACCATCATTATTTTTATTTGACATAGTTGCAAGATTAAACTCCCCATTCTATTCTAGGTATTTGTGTGCAAGCTTATTTATGGAAACCTCTGTTTTCTTTGTCAATTTTGAAGAAATTTTTGTGAATATTTTTTGGGTTTATTGGAGGCCAAGTTCTAATAAAATATCTATTAAGATATTGTAAACATATTATTCATGGTAAAATTATTTTCATCATTGGTAATGATTTTCTTCCTTACCTCAAATAAACATCAAAGTGGGGGACAAGTTGTGGGCGATGTTGTAATGCATTTTTCCCATTTTTTATAGCATATTTCCCTAGTGTATATTAAGGTGGGATATCTAGATGTAATATATACTTGGTTAAATAGATGAGTAATTATTTATCAACACCTTTAATGATTGATACGTGGACTCAAGGTTTATCTCATTTTGCTATTTTTCCTTTTTATATCCTAATAAGGGAGAATGCTAATGTTATGGTGATGAATCGTATCCTAGGGACACTCATGACCCTTTGATATTCTTTACATGGTCTAGTTAAGTTACATGAGTTCCCATGTATGTTAATGTTAATCCTTTAGTCTATAATTATTATATATTACATAATCAACCTAGTAACCTCTATCACATTTAATACCCATAAATATAAAATGCTTAACCAATTTTGTATCTAACAACATTAACTATTCATTCTTCTGAAATAGAATTCATATCATAAGAGTATATTCACACCCTTACACACATAGTGCATTTTGGTTTTATGTTAGTGATTAATCATGTTAAATTTATCACTATGTTTTTGTTTAAAAACTATAACAATTTGAACATGTTGAAGGTGGTCTTCCAATTTTTACTAAAGGCCAATCTATAATAAATATATGAAACAATAAATCTACTGAGATATAGTCTAAATATGTCATATCTAATCCTCGTAAATGGAGCGATAGAATACAAATTGCATGCCTAATTTCTCATAAAGGACACAATTTTGAATCCCAAAAACTAGCATCCACATGTTCCATCCAAATCCGATGGCATCCTATAGCCAAAGTCTATATTTTCTTAGTGGTGATCGCCCTTGAGTTGATTTGAAAGATCATGCAGGCTAACAATTCCTAACTATAATTTTGTTATGACCTTCTAATTAGTTCATAATCACCACTCACTCTTTTTTAGGCACCAACATTTTTATAAACCTTAGTGATGAAGTTTTATGTTGAATCCTCCCTTCCTCCATAATCTTGGCCAACTGTTTTTTCATTTTTGCACTCTAGCACAAATGTTCCATATGAACATTGGTTTTAGCAAAGGATAACTAGGAATCAATTCAACTAAATATTTAATATCGCATATAGGAGGCCTCCATTTAGGCTCTTCAAACATGACTTTTTATGCATTTATTACTTTATTCATTCCAAGAGGCAACAACTTCCTTTGATTATGTTTTTCTACTTGTTACAAAATACAAAGTAGAAACTATTTATTTTGCATGGTTGGAAAATTTGGTTGTTGTTCTACCTTCCATTAATGAATTGCAAGAGGTAGACTTAAAAAGAAGGGTCATGTTGTCTTTGTGTAATCATTTAGGGTCATGTTGTCTTTGCGTAATCATTTATGATCATGTTGTCTTATTATATGCATTATAAATTATTTAGTATTATTATATGCATTGTAAATGGCCTTGCAAATATAATAATATAGTTTCCTCAAAGAGCATTCTTACAAAATCCAGTCATGTGGTCTAAAACCCCACCTAGAGTTAACCATTTTAAGAAGGTGATTGCACAAAATGCACAATCAATTTAAAGTTGCATAAATTGTGTAAAGAATATATGTGTGTGTGTGTGTGTGTGTGTGTGTGTGTGTGATTGTTATTATTAGTTGTAGAAACATTCTATTACTTAAGACCATTCATACTATGCAACGTTACTTATAAAGCTTTCTTTTATTTAAAAATCTTTTTTAGACATCATATTATAACTACGAAGCACAATTTAAATTTTTCTTCTTCAAATTCAAGATTTCTAAATCACAAGAAAACATAATATGCATTCAATTTGTACAAAAATATTAAAAAATGTGACTAAATGTCATATATAAGAATGTGTAGTGAAAATAATTATTTTAGGATCCACAAAATTCAAATGGTTAATTTAAAATAATTG
>JASDQU010103797.1:99162-109785 GCA_032191745.1 Picea mariana | reverse complement strand
CATGCACTGTTATTTGTCATAATATTGAGTTGGTGGTCTTATATGCTATTGCATGCGTCATTTTATGATTGTAAAACCTTTGTTATGCTACATGCAACTATAATAACCTACATGCAACCATAATATTTGACATGCAAACACTTTAAACAAAAGAACATCTTCATCGACCTTTAAAACGCATCCAGAAACCCCCAGTGTATCAGATCTGCACGCTGGAACAGTAAGACAGTAGCAAATATCTTGATCAGCCGGATCAGGGATATTTCACTCAGCCACAGGCACGTCCTAACTCAACAGATCTCTTTTACATCGGATAATCATTTGGAGTTCTTCTCTCTCATGTCATGGAGGAGGCTATCTTTACATTCCTGACTCTGTCTCGGGCAGGAACCATGAACCCTTCATAGGGGCTTTCTCTCAAGCTTGTAAGCCGAGAGAAAGACTTCACAAGCTGAAGGATGTCTCCCATAGTTGCTTTCATCAACAACTTACACATGGAGACAAGAAGGCCAAATCTAGATCAGTAGTCCAAAACTTCTTTGTACCACACCTATAGATCTTGCCACAACCTTACATTTATTTCTTCTTTCCTTTGTATAATGTAAGATTTGCATCATATGTGAGCCATTCCATCCTGTAGGCCAGTTGGTCTCATCGATGTTTTAACAAAATTCAAATTCTCTCTCTATCATGACATAGACATTAGTTATGAGCTTTTATAATCTTATTTCATTATAATTATGTAAATTGAGCACATGGGCCATTGTATTTTTAGCATTTTCATGTAAGGAATGTCATATTGAGAAACTAAATCTATTCTAGGAGTCGAAGGTGGGCTTCCCCTGACTCACCCCTACCATTTTAGGTAAGAATTGTAGTTCATGTTCCCTGCTCGAGCACTGCAAAAGAATCCTCAAAATGAGGCAAAACACTGGAAAAAAGCAAGTCGAGAGCTTCCATCGAAAGAGCAATGGGAGTCCCCAAACAAAAAATTTCAGCAATATTTGTAATAGAATCCCCTATACTTGAAACACATTGAGGCGAACCACAAAGATCATCCTGAGTGGAAGCCTCCTAAACATTACGCTTATTCTCTCCTAAGCATAACTAAACAAACCCACTACCCTTGCCCCCCTTGCTCAAAACCCATTTTTAACTCTCAACAACCCTTGAATTGCACTCTAAGTTTTGTGTTTGCTTCATCGTTACTTGTTGTTACTTAATGATTGTGTCGCTATCAAGGAAGGTGTGGGTTTATATTCCCCAATGATCACTTGTACTGTTGGGTTATAAACTTATAACCTATTCCTAATGAATACCCTATCGAATTTTAAAACAAAAGTGCGATGTGGTGGGCCCCACTTATTTGAAGATGTGCTAGGAAACGATTAAGGGAGGTGTTATGGGGGAGTTGGTTAATGATAGAATCATCAAACTCATTCCTAAAGGTGTTAAACAAGATTTGGTTGGGTGATTGACAACCCATTACCTTGTTGAATGTATGTTATAAGTTACTTTCCAAAGCCCTTGCCAAGGGTATTTAGTTTTTGGTAGACAAGATTATTTCCAAGGAGCAAACAAGTTTCATAAATGCCAGATTTATTCTAGATAAAATTATCACTACCTAGGAAGGCCTTGAGTAAGCTCAAGCGTCTGGGAAAAAGGCTCTCGATTTAAAGATCAGTTTTGATAAGCTTATGATAGAGTTGAATGGGGCTTCATCCTCAACGCGTTGGATTGGTTGGGATTTGGCTCTATCTATCATCAATATATGCCTTCTCAAGGGCTTCTGCAAGTGTTAGTGTGAACGATATGCTTCCGATGCCTATTGAGTCGCAACACTCCATCCAGCAATGGTGTCCATTGGTACCATATCTCTATGTCATCGCAAAGGATGCTCTAGAATACTTGTTGGAGGCAACACAAATGCAAGGGCAAATCAAAGTATCTACTTGCCCAACGATAATCAGCTTCTTAATGTTCACTTTGTAGATGACTTGACTCTAACACCTAAGTTGACCCAACATTCTGTGGAGGGCACAATGTTATGTTTGGATACTTTTGCGGAAGCCATTTGGCCAATCGTTAGTGTGGAGAAAACAAAGGTTTTTCTTATTAGCCAAGAGAATTCCCCCACTAGTTAACTCGGATGTCGAAGTGTATCAAACCTGGGGTGATCATTCAATATTTGAGCATCCCCTTTGGCATAAGTTTCTCTTGCAAATCAATGGTGTTGGATCATGGGCATATTTGAAGCCATTTGTATTCTTCCTCATGTTTCTTTCCTCCCAAATCAACTTCTAAAGGTTTAGAATGTGTGGTTCATAGTTTTCTCTACGGAAAACAAGGTAGGGAAACAAGTCTACCTTTGGTGCCCCGGAACCTAAGTAACAGGACATGGCCCCCAGGGGTGTCGTGTCCATAGAGACATGTCGAAGACGTGACACGCTAGGACACGTGTCCTAAAATAGGACACGTGCCAAACACATGTCAAACATGTGCCCTAGATGTGTCCTACTTGTTCAACTCTAAAAAACACTTTTTCGTTGCTATTTTCTCACTTTCAACTATATGGAAAGAGCTCTTACAGTCTCTCATTGTGTAAGTGAAGGGTAAAATCAAGATTTGAAGGGATCCCAAGTGTTTTGTAAATGTTATATGTTCCAAAAAAATTGGATCTTTATGTCTATATTTCACTTTTGTGTTTGTAATTTGTATTTTTTTAATATATGTAATGTTTTTGAATAATATATATATATATATATATGTAAAACGTGTCCTCCATTCATGTTTCCGAGATCGATATGTCATGTTGCAGATACTCGTACTTTCACGTCCTCGTATCATGTGACTTGGCCTGGAACACTTGTACCTTACCTCAGTGCTCAAGGGGGTTTGGGTGTTCCTGATGTCCAAGCCCAAGGGTTGGCACTCACAGGGAAATAGGTGATACAAGCACTAGAAGTGAATGCTCCTTGGAAAGTCTTAGTGTGTCATTGAATTCAATAGATTCATCATACTAGAGGGATTAAAGGCCCTTTTCAACTCTGTAATTATTGGCAATGCAAAGGCCTTTGTGATCTCATGTTCAATTCAGCTTAAGAGGTCGTGGCCGGCTTGGCAGGTAGTCTCTAAGTTTCTTAGTTGGTAGTTTGAGGGTCCCTGGGATGCTTGAGATCTAGCCTCTTGGTCAATCTGGACATTTCCATTGTCTAGGGGTCAATTTGGGCTTTGTCCATTGTATGTAAGTTAAAGGTTGGCTTGGAAAGTCCTATGTTTTTGGAAGGACTTATGGAATTCAAACACTTAGCAATGGCATATGTGGAGGACTCTTAAACACGTTCAAAAGCTTTTTGATGCGGGCAAGGCTATTCTCACAAGTCTTTGCCATATGATTCCAAATAATTGTTTCTAAATATTGCAAATGCAGGGGGGTAAAGGGATTGGAGATGGAAAAGTGGGTATCATATTATATCTAGGAGATGAGGGGCATTTATGGGTTGATATACCACTCCTCTAACAGAAGCCTTAGCTTAAATAATAGGTGGAGGTTTGGAGATCCAGTGGGGAGATGATTGCAGCAATGCCAATCCATTTGGAAGGCTCGTGCCTCCTTTAAACATAACGTTTGGTGTTGGTTATTTCTTCATCACAGATTAGCTATCAAATAAAGGTGGCACAAAGTTGGCATTACTAGTTCACCCTGTGTAGTTTGTGGAAAGGAGGAGACAATGCAACATCTCTTTTTGAAATGTCAATCTACCATAGTTCTTTGGTCATGGTTTCACATTGAATTTCAGTCCATGTTTGCAGCTCCGCTCTCTTGGAAGAGGCCCCTCTTAGGGGACACTTGGTTGGTCAAGGACAACTGCAAATTACTTTGGCTTTCAGTTCTGTAGAAACATTGTTGTAAAGTTCCTTTCAATGAGGTTCCCCATCACCTTTTTCTTAGCACTTTGCAGAGTTTTAAGCAGGGGTTGGCTCTACTCCTATGAGTTCACCAACGTGCTTTCTGTCATGATGTTGAGTCCCTCCACATGGGAGCCCAGACTCAAATGATGGCCTTTGAAGCTTTCATGGACCAGCACTTTCCTAGTTCACATGTTGTCTGTATGATTTAACTTTCAAAACAAACATTTCCTTAGGGAAATATATATTCTCAAAATCCAATTACAGCACCACCTTATACTATAAATATATACTCCTGTAATAACAAGACAGTGTACAAAATATGTACAGCTTAAGAATATTCTCTCTTGCTCTCTCTTCTCTTTCTTGCCCTTTCTTTTGTTTAGTGCATTTATTTGTTGGTATCAGAATCTCATTTCACCTCTCATCCTGGTTTCTTTCTCCGAGTCCACCTCTGTATGTAGGTTCAACGCCCAATTCTCTCCGGACACTGCCTCTGCATCAGAGTTCACATCACCTTCATTGCAAATTAGAATTTTTGTTTCTCTGCATATTTGTACGAATTTTAGCAATTGCAATTTTTTTCTTTTGAGAGCAAAAACAATTTTGATGTAAGTTGACCCCTTTCTTTGCAACATCAGCACTCAGTTAAGAAGCCAAATCTGCTATTGCAAGTCAGCTACCTGTGTGAGGGTGTCATGTAAGCTTCCATAGGTTCGCCCTGTTTTTATCTCAAATCTGCCTGCAAATCGGTTCATTTATCTTTACAAGAAAAATGTAACCATACAATCCAACAGCAGCAGAAATTTTGGATTTTGCGACACCAGATTTGGTCATACAACAGTTATAGCATATCTGATATGATATTTCTTGGACAGAGGGGGCACAATTCCCAGAAAACCGTTACCCCACCACCCATTGATTTTATGTCACAGTGCCATGGAATTTTTTTTCGCTCCATGCATGATTATAGGAATATATGTTTGTAATCTTGTAATCGTTCTGCCTCTAGCACCATTTTGTACAAATACTCATGTCACATACCCAAATCACAATGCCATCGGAGTACTCCATACTAAATTTCCTTCCTTTTATAACCCACTGTTAGGCTAAATTCAAACTCTAACAGCAATACTATTTCAAATTCATATGCGTAAACAAATAGCAGTGTAAATAAGCATGTATATCTTGAATTCGATCATTAGTAATTACACATTCAGTTCCATGAATTCACACAACAAACTACAACCAGAAAGCATTCCACTCAAAGCTGATTATGGATATTTATCTATAATGAATGTAAGTCCACCAAACTGGATGCTAAGAAGTGTTTCACCACCCAACGGTAGGATTCAACAATGCATTCCACCTCCAAGCTAGACCATGGTCCAAAAAGGAGAAAAAAGCTCCTACATGGCTCTAATCTCACTCAGCACAACCAATTTCTCTCATGATAATAGCCAATCTACTCATTACTAATCACTCCAGGCCTCATGCAACGATTAGTCCATGGCACTCTCTTCTTGTTATATATATATATGTGTGTGTGTGTGTGTGTGTGTGTGTGTGTATTATATTCATATATCTAAATAATAGAATTTAGAATATTAATAATTATCAAAAGATTTATCATGTAAAGACATAGCTTTACAGGAAAGGTCACTTTGAGGCCTATAAATGCCATGGCCATTCATCATTGTAAATCATTATCATTCATTCATATTTTATTCATTATATCTATAGAGTCCTATATGGATTTCTGTCTTATTTTTCTTATGTTGGATATTTCATTGGTATCAGAGCTATGTTTCTGATCCAGCCCTTGGCCACACTTCTTATCAGAACTTTTCTATTTCATCCTTTGGCAACTCAAAATTTTTAGAGTTTCTTTGAACCTCTAGTATCTGACCACAACTGGCCCTTGGCCACTTACAGCTCAGAAATACCAGTGAAGGAAAAAATTAGTGTGCTGCAAATTCAAGAAATCTGTAAAATTAAATCACTAAGAGAATCCAGTGCTTCCCAAGAAATTATCATACAAGAAGACAAGTGGAGATAAAAACAGGACCATAGCCAGTAACTGCTGCCATTTCAACAAAATAATACAGGAACCATTTGAGTCATCACCACAGTGATTGTTGAAGCTACACTACTGCAGGATGAATCGTGGCACGAGAACCAATTAAACAATAAAATTCCACTGCCAGTGTTGAATTTCAACAAAAAAAATTGTGTTGAGTCTACATGGCTGCAGGTTGAACTGTGGCACAAGATATCAATCCTGGCTATCTCTCAGAGCTATCATTTCTATTGTATGAACAGATCCATCATCTCTGTATGAATAGAGACATCAATTCATGTGTAACTCGCATTGACCACAACCAAAGTTATTAGCCGCCATGCAGATTGTATCGATTCCCAAACAAACAACAAAGGGTCAAACACTCTGTAAGCAACAAGAAACTAACACTCCCTTTCTGCGAGGAAAGTCTTTTCTCCAACACCAATCTTCTCAACTGGTCAAATTAATAATGCCAAATCAAGCCACCTTTCTTTATTATTCAAAAATCAAGCCACACTTCTTTATGATTCAAAACATCAATAACTAAGGATGTGCCATATGATCACATAAGTGGCTCTCATAACGAAATTAAAGTGGAGGTCAAAGCACTATGTAAGCAATAGTATAGCTTGGAAGTTAAAGGATTATAACTATAAAAGAGTTTTTTTTTTAAATTGATTATCATGACCCTAAATTAGAAGACATGACTTTCCAAAATTAAACGGAGAGATAAAATAAAGAAAAATAAAGGAAGATACGATCATATCCAATTACATATCGATGAAGTGGAACCCTCACACTTCATTTGCCCATTTATTAAGAAGAACATACATATAGTTATTGAACCATGGAATCTTTACGATGTGAGATAGCAGAGCAACATAATTCTTACCTACAAAATCGCAATCAAGAGATGTACACACAAATCATGGAATTAAAAAAAGAGACACCACACAATCAAAAGTTACAACAAGAAAATCAAGATCTCAAGAAAAAATTTGACAACAGCTTACTAGAAAAAGGTGAGGAAATTTCTCGCCTAAAAGATTGTTGATTTTCCTACTCCAACACCTAGGTACTTTGTTATCTAGTGATTTCCTTGTTGTAAATCAAATTAGCAGCTCACAAAACAGAATACATTGCTGGAATAATCAACTCAAATAAATATAGCGGAAGTAATAGTGGAAACCAAAATCTCATACACAATACACAAAGATATTTTTCCCATCAACTACGCTTATCATTTAAATAACTTCAAAGCTTACAAGGGATCCCATACTAGGAAAATGGCCCACAGAGAAATAAAGAAAACTTTTGACAGAACCTACAAACCCCAACAATCTCATGTGTCGTTGTACGACCTTGAACTTTCACGCTTCCTGAGATGTATGTGCCTTTCCTTAAGCAAACCCGTGTATATGTGCCTGTCTCCACTGAAACCCACATACACACACTCAAAGACTGTATGGCAAACTCCATATGGCACGACCCTAATGTTGCGGCTCCAATCTATTGAAACCCACTTGCGGTTGCTCTGTTCTCTCTTCTCCCTGACCCGATCTCTAGAAAAAAGTCCTTCTCCACCTATCCAAGATCTCCTTGAGCAAAAGTCCTTCTCAACTTTCTATGTCAAACAATTTCTCAATGTCTCACACAAGTGTCTTCCTCCTTCACCCTAGCCTTGCTTTTATAATCTTGAGTTATGACCTAACCCTAATCTCCAAAGTGATTGACAACTGAGATTACTCCACATCTCACTTGAGATCAATGGCTAAGATTTAATTCACTAATGCTAATAACTTTATCATTTCATTAAATAAACTCGACTAATTAATAAAAGCACTGCACTTTAATACTTCCTTTAATTAAAGTAAAGTACAAAGGTAGAAAGCTTTGGACGAATTCCACACGTCTAGACAGTTAGAGTTGTGCGGAAGTAGTTGTTCGTTGCTACAAATATCAACACTCCCTCTTAGCAAGGAAGGTACTTCTGAAAGAGCCACCTCGAACTGGTTTTCCCTCTGATATTGGCAAAATATCATGCACATCATCCTGCACACTAGCATCCTTCCAATCTTGCTAGTTAGTTGCTCCCTAAATACTCAAAGTCTCGGAATCGATGACGCTACTCATTAGTGCCCTGAAGTATGAACACTTTTTTAGAGGTCTGCTTTCCCTGTCTATACTCCTAGGAGCCTCCTCATGCTCCTAATCATCCATCAATGTCAGCTCATACCAACCAAGTCTCCTGACAGAACTAGAAGGGGCTAACTCCCTCTTCCCTTCTGAAGGTTGACTCCCCACACTGGAATTCGGTGATCTCTGCTCACCCTTCGGAACCTCATGCTCCTCGTCCTCTACCATTGACATCGATCCATGATCCAAGATCCCCTTTGGACCCAATAACAGGCTTGCCTAGCAACCTGTATTACTTTCCCTCTCTAACCCCAATGTTGACTGGTGTGTCACGGCTAGCTCCCTCTGAACGTATGAGTACTTTCCCTTCTTGAACATGACGAAAAAACCCATGTCCTCCAAAGCTAAGACTGAGGGCAAATCCTTCTTCAGTTTTGGTACCTAAAGCACATCCTAGGCCTCTAATGAATCTCCTAACTCAAGCTGAAACATGATAATTCCCCTCCCCTTCACTACGTACTTGGCATCATCACCAAGCTCCACATGGGTCCCTAAGTCCTTCGTCAAACTATTGAATAGCTCCCATGCTTGTCATATGATTTGATGCATCGTTGTCCAAGTACCAAGCACTCCCTCTAACCGTGTTGGTAGAGACGTAGGAGACTAGTGAGAATTCCTTCTCAAATTTTGCTAAAAACTCATCTAGTTGTGTCTTTGTTGATGTTGTTGTTTACTTCTTCCCTTGCCCCTTCTTCGGACAGTGTGATGTATCGTTCCCATACTTGTGGCACGCAAAGCACTTGATTTTACTCAAGTCCTCCTTCCCTGGTTGTTATGGTCCTCCATCATTGTTACCCTTCTTATTGGAACCCTTTCATTTTCCCTTCCTTGTCTTACTAACAAGGGCCAAGTTCTCATCACTACTTCCCTACTTGTTGCTTTTAGACTCCTCCAGAGTCTCTTCCTGGATACAATCATCCCAAAGCCTCTACCAATCTAGGAGTTTTCCCGAGCGCAGACTCCCTTGACAAATGGTTCCCAAGACTTGCGAAAATCATTCAATGCCACATTAACGAGCTTTACGTCATCCAATATCTCCCTTATAGTTGCAAGTTGATCATGTATCTGAGTGATCCTCATGAAATAGCTGGTAACATTGTCAGATCTAGACATTTGCACAGATCTGAGTTTATTTTTTAAGACCATCTTCCTCTTCATGTTACTGCTCAGGAATAATCCTACCAGGGCATCAAACATATCTTTGGCTGTCTTCTTCTCGAATAAGTGAGGAATTAGATGATCCTTCACTGAATCCAAGATTACCCGCTCAGCTTTAATCTTCTTCTGGTGAACTGCCAAATATTGCGGATCTATCGATGGAACAACTACTTTGTCCATTAACTCCCAATGTTCATACTCCTTCAATGCCAAAGTAACTCTTGCTTTCCAAGATAGGAAGTTGGATGCTCCATCCAATCTATCTTCAACTCTCAGACTTGTTGATGCCATCCCTTAGATCTGATATACGGCCCTGGAAATAACCTGCTGTTGAAACTGCCCCTATACTGACCTGTACGATCCTGTACGTGTCTGTTACCACTGAAACGTATGTACGTACGTGACTTTCCTTAAGCAAACCCACGTATGTATGTGATTGTTCCATCTGCAACCTGCATACAACTCCGTACAACTGCAAACCCTAGTTTTGCTTCAGTACGATTGTTTCCCTAAAATCCAAGCCTTGATTTATGCTTGTTGGTTATAGATCTACTGAGATCTCCTTGCAAATCTGATAGATCGGCTATCAACTATTGTGKATCTGAGATCTGGCTTCCTCTCAGAGCGAGAGCTCTGATACCAAGTTGATTTYCCTACTCCCGCACSTAGGTACYTTGTTATCTASTGATTTCCTTGTTGTAAATCAAATTAGCAGCWCASAAAACAAAATACACTACTTGAGTAATCAATTCAAATAAATATAGYGAAAGCAATACTGGGAACCAAAATCTCATACATAATACACAAAGATATTATGCCCATCAACTAAGATTATCATTCAAATAACTTCAAAGCTTACAAAGGCTCCCATACCAAAAAATGGCCCACGGAGAAATACAAAAAACTTTAGACAAAACCTGCAAACCCCAGCAATCTCTTGCGTCAATGTACGACCTTGTACTTTCACACTTCCCGAGATGTACGCGCCTTTCCTTAAGCAAACACGCGTATACTTTTTCTGTCTCCACTAAAACCCACATACACACACTCAAAGACTGTACAACAAACTCCGTACAACATGACCCTGTTGTTGTGACTCCAATCTGCTGAAACCCACTAACAGCTGCCTCTGTTCTCTCTTCTCCCTGACCTGATCTCTAGATGGAAATCCTTCTCCACCTATCCAAGATCTCGTTGAGCAACAGTCCTTCTCTACTCTCTATGTCAAACAATTTCTCAATGTCTCACACAATTGAGATCAATGGCTAAGATTTAATTCACTAATGTTAATAACTTTA
>JASDQU010103797.1:42945-74603 GCA_032191745.1 Picea mariana | reverse complement strand
CATCAACTTGTCATGTGTACCTTTGAATCTTATCAACTTGATTTAATCAAACCTGGAGCCTTGTCTTCAGGAATGAGTGCTTGCTTTTCTTCCAAGTCTCCTTCACTCAAGATGACGAGTGCTTTCTTCAACCTGTTTGCTGTACCAAGACAATACGCTATCTTGATAGAAGGTTGGGTTAGAGGATAAGCTCCATGATCTCAACTTTTAATCCATCTAATACCTTGACTCAGAAAAGGTTAGAATGATGGTCATAGCTACAACATGCAACACTCATCAAAATGATAATGCATATCAGAATAATCACACCTGGGTTGCTTCATTCCTTTGAATGTGTTGGATCTATGGCAAGAGATCTCTTCTCTTGCAAATACTCTTTAGGGTTTAACCATTAAACATATGTGAGTACATACCTTTGATAACATTTGCAGGTAGTGGCTCCATCTGGTAGCAGTGGTAATCATTACCAACTCTTAAGAAAACTTCAAGGGTGACTGCAACTAGTAGTACGGTTGCAACTGCAACTGGTACTGCAACTGCAACTGGTTCTGAGACTGCAACCGCAACTACAACTGGTACTGCAACTGCAACTGGTTCTGAGACTGCAACCGCCACTGCAACTTGGGGTTTTATGAGGAAACCCTAATTTTTCAAACTTCGAATTTTGAAATTCTGATCCAGGGGATAGATGCGCTGAGCTGAGGTGAGTTAGCTGGTCCAGTCAGATTTATGAAAATCCAACTTTTACCCCCTCAAACTTGATCTGTGGATTTTTGGACTGGTGCTTCTGGTACTCTTGTACTTCTGGTACTTTGGCTTTCTGGTACTTTGTGAAAACTAGGGTTTCACTTTCCGAGAGATCTAGCCACTGAAGAGGTGCGTTGAAGGTGCCAAAATAATCCTTGGGGGAGGGCGCACTTTTCTAGATGGTTTTAGGGCTGAAATACCTCTCCAACAAAAAGCCCTAATTTTCATGTACGGTGACAGTGACGTTTTTCACTTTTCTCTTGTGAAAGATGCTCTCTTCAGCTTGGCTCTGATACCATGTTAATGTTTAAGCCATTATTATAGTTTGCATTTCATTAGATAACAATAGCATAATCCAAGATCACTGAGAAATACACAATCACAAGAGACACAACATTTATCCTGGGAAACCCTCTAGGAGAAGAAAACCCAGCAAAACTTCTTTAATATAGATAGCCAATACAATGCCAAGAGATCTCTTAAACTAATACAGAAAGTCCTCTCCCAGATATGCACCACTCTCTCTCTCCTTCTTCTCCAACAGATCTGAAACTTGTCTCTCAATGAGCAAGTGAGTTGTGTCTAAGTGAGGTGCTAGCTTCCTTATTTATATTAGACTGGCACGTGTGAAGTGTCTCTTCACTGGCAGGGTCGACTTCTCCAACTGGGTGGTTATAACCACCTTTATTTTAATTCAGCGCCCCTTTAATATTTTCTGGGGTCGATTTCTTATTCTGCCTATTGCAATTATCTTTTGACCAATCCGCAAAAGGGGATTTGGTCCTTTATAATAACCGACATGATCAATCCGCAATGGGGATTGATCCAATGAATAATATATCAAATAATAATAAGAATACACTTCGCAGTTACATTATTTTAACAAAGACAACCTTCCTCAACGGAGTCATTGAGGAAGAAGTCTACATCGAGCAACCATAAGGGTTTGAGGTGTATGACAGGGAGACACATGTGTGCATGCTGAAGAAAGCCTTGAATGGACTCAAACATGCACCTAGAGCCTGGTACTCTAGGATTGACGGCTATTTGCAGTGCATGGGCTTCACCAAGAATGAAGGCTTCACCAAGAGTGAGGCAGATCCCAACCTATACTTCTTGTTTGTTGGATCTGAGGTCCTTATCTTGGTGTTGTATGTAGATGTCAAATTTCACATGCTACTATGTGTGACTAATTTCAGATCTTAAAATTGCTTCCTAGTAATCTAAGAGTAAACTCTAACTGTTATCACCGAACAACTTTACACTGAAATTATGACAGAAACTTTACAAGAGCAAAAACATTAAAAATCCGAGATAAATCATCTACATATGTGAGACACAAATTTTCAGTTTTGTAAATGTCAATTTCAGAAATTTATGAAGGCAAAAATCATCCTTCTCCCAATCAAAAAAATTCACCAAAACCAAGGACAAACTGTCCTCAACAATTCAGAAAAAATTCAGCAACCAACTCAGCAGATTTCTGAACCTGCAAACTTGCTGACGTCACTAGGCTGAGCTGCTAACGTCACCTGATCGTAGAAACCTGTCCGTAAAGGTCTGTCACATGTGCGGTCTGCTCTACGGACCTATACGGTCTACACGTGTGGTCTGTACAGTCCACTCATGCGGCCTGTTCCTTGCTGCGACTACTTCTTCCACACGTGCAACCTTCTTGTCTCACACGTGTGCTGCTCCTTCTCCCATACGTGTGGCCTCCCTTTCCTCACACGTGTGCCTTCTCTACTTGTCGAGAACAAAAAAATAAAACCAGAAAATCCTACTCCAGATTGCTTAAGTGCATCAATTCACTCGCTGAAATCTCCATCCTCCTAGCACAAGTGCTTACTCACTTCTGCTTACTCCATCATGCACAATGATCAAATGTCACAATGACATCTCTCCTTTATATACAAGTCCAATGAGTGAGTTTAGGAGCCCTTCCTAAACTCAACAATTAATTAGAACATTTTATTCCTCTTTGTGGGTGTGAAACCCCTACACAAGCCCATAAAGCCCATCAACTTGCCCATGAGGCCCTAGCCTCATCCCATGGCCGATTTCACTGAAACGAAAGGCTAATCTTGTGCCAACGAGATTCCCACATGCCTGACACCTTGGCCTCTAGTGGAAATGCATCTCGAAGCTACAAAAATTCAACAGTAGATGATCTCATTCTGATCAGTGCAGAGAGGCTGATTGCAAGATGCAAGTCAGACTTAGAGTTAAAATTCGAGATGAAGGATATCATGGAAATGCATTACTTTCTGGGACTTGAGGTTTGGCAGCGATTGAGCGAGATCTTCCTTGGACAGGGGAAGTACACTCTTGAGATCCTGAAGAGATTCATGATGGAGGAGAGCGACCGATGGCCACTCTGATGGTGACCAACATGAGGAAGATTGATTCTTAAGATTCAGAGTTGGCAGACCCTAGATAGTACTGACAACTGATTGGTTCGTTGATGTATTTGGTCAACACTTGACCATATATGTGCTTTGTTGTTAACACTTTGAGTGAGTTCATGGTGGAGCTGAGGGAGGTTCACTGGGTGGCAACAAAGCATGTGCTCAAATACTTGCAGGGAACAATAGGATATGGGTTGCAGTACCTTGGTGGTGATGGTGTGAGGTTGCAGGGTTATTCAGATTCAGATTGGGCAGGCAATGATACCGATCGAAAGAGCACCTTTGGGTGTTGTTTTAGTTTGGAGTCAGCAGTCATTTCCTGGTTCAGCAGGAAGTAGACCTCAGTAGCATTGAGTTTAGCTGAGGTAGAGTACATGGTGTCCAGTCTAGCTAGTTGTGAAGCCATCTGGCTTCACAAGCTACTCACATTATTGTTTGGTCAGGAGCTTGAGCTGACCTTGATCCACTGTGATAACTAGAGTTGCATCAAACCTTTAGGGAATCCAATGTTTCACGACAGGTCGAAGCACATCGAGATCATATACCATTTCATCATGGACAGGGTGCTGAAGGGAGGAGTCAAGCTCCAATATATTCCTATAGATGAGCAGTTGGCAAACATCTTCACCAAGCTCTTGGTAAAGGGCAAGTTTGTCTTCTTTAGAGACAAACTTAGAGTGGTGGAGAATACCTTCCTTGCTAGGAGGGAGTGGTGGAGAATACCTTCCTCGCTAACAGGGAGTGATAAAGTTTGTAGCTCAGACAGGTATTTCCACAAGTGTGTCTTATTGTGGAAATTGTCATTAAATGTATCCTATGCTTTTTCTAGAGTTCACTTTATTAATTTATTAATAAAGTGAACGTCTTTTTATAAAGTGACTTAAGTTAAGTCACTTAATGATTTAATTAAAAGAGAGCCATTGATCTCATGATTAGATCTCAACCGTTGAGATTAGGTAAATGGCTCAAGTCTAAGTTATAAGAAGACAACAAGGGGAAAAGGACACAACACATTCATTTTTCACAGAGAGTGAGTAATCAGGCGAGAGAGATGACAGAGCAACTACAACAACAAGAAGTCTAAGGGCAGTAGTTCAACTGCACGCAAACCGAGGCAACAGGCCATACAACAGATTCGTACAGTCGCGACCAACAACTCAACATGTCGCACGTGTGAGCTGTTGCAATCATTACAGTGGAAAACGCGTTCGCACAACAGGCCGTAGGGGCCGTACGAATTTCCTTTGTGATCAGCCAACGCGGATTAAGAGGCGTTGTAATATTTCAGGTTTGCAATGATTTGTGGTTTTTCTCCTTTAGAGCCATTTTCCTTGTTAGGGGAGCTCTTGTAGGTTCTGAAGATATTTTGAATGAAGAACTGATTTTGAAGAGCATAAATAATTTGTAGTGTGTGTGTTTTGCTTTTCTAGTTTTCAGCAGCATTAAAAGAAGTAAATAATTCTAGTGTAGTATTTAGTTCTAATCTACTTGCAAAGTTTGTTGGTCTTAAGAAATTTATAGAACTCATCTTCCCAAGTTTCATCCATTGTTGGTAGGTTCTTCCACTTGATGAGGTACTCAGTAAGTGCTTGGGTCCTTAGTTTCTTGATCCATGTTTCCATGATTATTTTAGGTTCTAATATGGTTTTTCCCTTTGAACTAGGATCTTGTCTCTAATTACTTTCTTTAAACAAGAGACATAGAAGACTAGATGTACACGTGAAGAAGGAGGCAACTCCAATATGTAAGCCATATGACCAATCCTATGCAACACCTTCTAGGTACCATAATACTTGGGTGCTAATTTATTGTCCTCCTTTTGTGCTTCAGGTACATTTGTTTATATGGTTGTAGCCTCATAAATACCCAATCCCCCACTTAAAAGTGCCTTTCATTGCAATGTCTGTTTGTTGTTTCATCTTGTTTTGTGCTGTAGCCAAGTTGGCCTTCAATATATTGGAGAACCTCTTGTCGGTGTTAGATGTGATCCTCCACTACTTGAACCTTATGTTTTCCTCTCAAGGGTGATGTGATGGATGGAGGATGATACCCATAGAGTGCTATAAACGATGGCATTGTGGATGAGGTATGGATGGAAGTGTTGTACCACCATTTTGCCAAAGGTAACAGCTTGATCCATTGCGATTGTTTATTAGATGCAAAGCAATGAAGATAACCTTACAAACATTTATTCACAATGTTAATTTACCCATCAGATTGGGGATGGTAAGAGGAGCTGCAGACCAATTGAGTACCCAAACAAGAAAACAAATCAATCCAAAAATTACTAGTGAAAATGGGATATCTATCACTTCAATAATCTTGGGGTTTCCGTGTAGCTTCTTAACTGTTTCAATGAGTGCTATGCCTATTGTACTTGATTTGAAAGGATGGAAAAGTGAGCAAAAATGAGCATACTTTGTGAGTCGATCCACCCCTCTACCATAATGACATTCTTCCTTTTAGACTTTGGTAGACCTATGATAAAATCCATTGAGACTTCTTCCCAACACTGGCTTGGTATGGCTAATGGTTCTAGAAGACCCAAGGTCTTGATCGTTTCTCCTTTGTTTTGTTAGAAAACCAAGTACTCCTTCACAAACTTTTAAACATGAGCTTTCATACCTTCCCCAAAAAATTTCATCTTAATCTTGTGATAAGTTTTCAAAAACCGTATGTGTCCACCTATAGGAGATGTGTGTAGTTCATAAAGGACCTTTTGTTTGAGTTGGGATTTCTTACATAGATATAGGCGATCGTTTTACTAGAGTGAATCATTCTTCCACATAAATTTATTTCATGTACTAGGGTCATGTTGTAGTTACTCAATGAGTTGGCATTTAGTTTGGCCTTTCGACCATTCTATCCTTTTTTCTATCACCCAATCAACTTATAGAAAGGAAATAGCACAAAGTAAGGCCTTGGTGTCCTCTTCTTTCCTTGAAAGTGCATCTTTCACCACATTCTCTTTCCCTTTTTTGTGGATAATTTCAAAGTCATAACCTAGCATCTTTGTGATCCATTTTTGTTTCTCTTATAAAGATAGTTGTTGTTCTAAGTACTTTAGAGTTATCATAATCTATTTTTATCTTGAAGTGTCTTGCTATTATGTACGAACACCATTTCTTAATTGCATGTAGCATGGCAAGGCAACATTTCCTTCTCATAAATGGGTTTGAATAAGTTCTTTCTTTTGAGTTTGCAACATTCAAAGGCAAGGGGACCTTCCTTCTTGCCTGAAAACTGCACCAATGCGATACCACGAAGCATCACACTCCACAATAAAGGTATTTTGTGAAGTTAGTGGTGGCCAAGACGAGAGTGCTACACATGGCCATCTTGAGTTTCTCAAAGGGTTGAGTTGGTTCTTGAGTCCAAAAAAACCATCCTTTTTCAGTAATTTTGTAAGAGGAACTATTATTTGACCATAGTTCTTGACAAGCTAGCAATAATAACCTGCCAATCCTAAGGATCCCATAAGATTCTTCAGGATTTTGGCAATTTTCATTCCTTCATTACTTTAATTTTGTTAGGGTCCACCTTAATACCCTCATGAGATATGATATGCCCCAAATATTCCAGTACTTGAACCCCAAAGGCACCCTTGGAAGTTTTTGCAAATTGTTGCTCCTCCTCCAATAGTTTTAAGACCATGTCAACTTATTGTACATGCTCTTCCCAAGATTTGATGTAAATTAGTATATCATCAAAAAAGCAATTTTTTCCAGGAAGGGTTTGAAAATGGAATTCATCAAGATTTGAAATGTGGAAGGTGCATTAGTAAAGCCCAAAAGGCATCACTAGAAGCTCAATGATAATCATGTGTTTCAAAGGCTATTTTGGGGATGTCTTCTTCCCTCTTCCCTCATTGTAAATATGATGATATCATGAATAGAGATCCAAATTAGTAAAGAAAATTGCTCCTTGCAATTGTTTACCGTCCAAACTAGTAGCCTTTGTAGAGGTGCTAATGGGGATAAGCACAATATGGGAAATGCATCACTGTCACCTTAGCACCATTTCCCCTTCACTTTAGGCCATCTCCTTGAAGCCACAGGGGGCATCCCAATTCTTGGAAACGAACCTGTACAGTACGTCGTGGTCGCTTACAATATAGTTCACTTCAAAATACACACCTCAATATATGGCTAGATAAACTAGTCCAAATGAAGTAGTCTAACACCTCAAGAATATTCAAATAAGATGTAGGGAAATAACTACTACAATGTAAAGAGGGTTAAGAGCTAATTAATTAAGTGCTGAGATCTGAAATAAATATACTACAGCAGACATATAAATCAGCACTGTGATGTCACTCATTGGATTAAGAAACAAGTACCTTTTGTCGCACAAGAGTAAGATCTAATCACATAAACCAAGAACAAATGATATAGTTGATTTACCTTTTGACTATATGTTGTAAATTAGGCCAGCTTGCTGCTGTCCATAAATTCCAAAATCTGATATATGATAAATAACACAAAAAAATGCAGAATTTGAGTGAGGAAAAACACCCCAAGAGTGTCTAAAAGCACTTGTAATGATAAGCATTGGGTACTTTGGCTAGGGCAATGAATAAACTATGTAAAAACAACCCAACAATGAATGATTTCAAGTACAAAGGAATAATAACCATGCAATTAGCTCAAACTTGCAAAGAGAGGTGGTGAATCCCCCAAAGGTTTCAACAAAAATCTCAAAAATGTAAAATAACAACTATGAAGCACTTAGGAGATAAATTTCACCGTTGGAATGTGTTAGATATCCTTAATAAACAATCCACAAGTGAAATATAAGCTAGGGTAGGGTTAGAATCCACCTTTTAAGGTTAAACTCCAGCTTTAGGGTTTCACCAATTCTGATTTTCTTTGCTGCAATTTAATTTCCAGAATTGATAAACTTCTTGAATCAGCCCACAAAATGTTAGATAAAACCTTTAAGCACAAATTTGTGGGGCTACTTTGCCCTATAAGGGTTAAAGATCAATAATTTACAATAAACCCTTGGACAAAAATGTTTAGAAAATGAAAATAAACCGTTAAGTTTGCACTAGACAATAAATAAATATTTTTTGATATATCTTTTATATTTTTTTGTGTTTTTGTATTTTATATGAGATAAAAGAAAATATTTGAGTTTTTAGGGTTTTTGTGGTTGGTTGTTGGGAGTTAAGCTTAGAGCCTTGTCTCCACTTAGGGCTTATGGGGTCGAAAGGTATGCCCGTCTAAGAATTGGTTATTCAACGTTTATGTATTAGAATGAGAGACTAGTGCCTCAAGGCTAGTAGTTCTTTGTCTAATCAAGACAAACCATGAAAACCAAGGACCTACAAGAAGGGTTTCCTCTAGGGAATAGCCTTCACCAACAAGATCAACAAAAGACTGGAAGGAATACTTAAAATCCTTGTCAAAGAGTATAAAACTAATCAAGACAAATGTTAAGCACTTACCAATTTGTTTTAAGGAAGACAGAAGAGATACAAACCCTAGACATCCTCCTTCCAAGTAGTTGTGCAACTCCTCAATGGATTGATCTTGCTAGCTTTAGTAGAAACTTGAACATTCACAACAATCTTTGAAATAGCAAGATGAATAACAAAGAAAGAAAGAGCTCCAAGAATTGACACTAAAAACACCAAGTAAAAGATCTTCTATTATTGGCTTCAAATGATATCCAACAATTCACAACAATTTGGAATGAGAGGAGGACCTTTATTTATAGATGAGGCTCACAACTCCTCCTCATTCGTTATTCTCTAAATCGAGGTTAAGGAAATAAAATAAAAGTGACTTGTCATCCACATAACTTGGAGACTAAGTCAAAATATAATGAAAAGATGCTTTACATGCTAGAAACCCTCATAAAAGAGGAGGATCCTACAAAGGATGGGGCTGATTTTCTCTCCAAGAACAATGTTCCAAAAAAAGGGTGATGTGGAGGTCTCAAAACAAGGTGGGGTAGCCTCCCAAGCAAGTAAAGCTCCAACGTTTCTGTCCTCCAAGTGGAACGTTCTCATGAAAGTGTGGAGAATGACCTCAAAAGGGGATGGCCTCCACAAAATGTGCTCAAGGAATGCTCAAATAATGTCCATAAATCCTTGAAATATGTCTCCAAAGCATGATCATGTCCATATCTAAGGTCAAGGCACCTCCATGAAGCATGGGAGTGACCCTCCGAGTCAAAAAATGGGTCATAAAAGCCCCAACAACAAGAATGATTTCAAAATAATAGGTCAACCCTCAAATTATGTGAAAGACATCTCCTAAAGTGATGAAAGAAGAGGAACATTCTAAGATCTCCCATGTGGCATGTGTAGAGAATGTCGATGTGTGCAAAAGAAGCCCAAATGTGCCTTGGAGGATGTGACCAATGCCTCGAAATGGGTTCTGCCTCAAGAAATGTGACAATGCCTCGGGAGATGTGAAACTGAGTGAACATATGCATAATCATCTTTGAAGGTCCATGACCAAAGTGTGGTACGTACAGAAGAAAGAGAGGGTCCATGTGGGGTGAAATAGGTGTACTAACCCATGGGTGTGACAACCCTTACAAAGCGCAATCACCTTTTACATAGAAAATAGAATAAGTGAATAGTTAGGGCCCTCGTAAATCATGTATCCTAGTAGATCCACCTTAGAATGTGCACATACCTACATAGGACATAAATGCCCAACACGGAGGGAGTTACCACCTCTAAGGGATAGTCAGCCGGAGCAATAAAACCAAGCACCCCGAGAATGGGGATTAAAAGGACATGCCATGACCGTCCAACTAAGGAGATCTGGGCAATTAATTAACCAACATTTGTACATCAATCATCCCATCATGGCCACATACAAAGAAATCATCACACTTTGGGCTCATCAGAGTGGTCACATCTCGTGAAAAAAT
Organism: Picea mariana; assembly: GCA_032191745.1. NCBI lineage: Eukaryota > Viridiplantae > Streptophyta > Pinopsida > Pinales > Pinaceae > Picea > Picea mariana. The sequence goes on along the minus strand of JASDQU010103797.1, from coordinate 64,557 downwards.
ATAGGGTGCACTACAGAGAATATGAGCCGTAACATAATTCATCTAACAATTCATCAATGGCATGAATAGGAAACTCATCTCTAATGGTGATTCTGTTGAGGTCTCTATAATTTGGACACATATGCCATGAAGAACTCTTTTTGTAAACCATCACTAGTGGTGAAGAGAAAGCACTATGGCTAGGTTGAATGATGCTAGCTAGCATTTCTTGAACCATACACTCAATCTCACTCATTTGGGCATTGGGATATTTGTAATGTTGGATGTTAGGAGGAAGGCTTGCTGGGATAGCTTGAAAAGTGTGATCATGGTTGAGTAGGAGGAATACCTTTGGGCATAGCTCTTTGGAGATCCAAGAGCACAAAGGGATTAGATGCTTAAACATCTATTGAGCATAATTGTGCAATTACTTAAAGGTGTCCCTTTATTAATGGTTTTGTCTTGCTATTGGAGATTATCACTTTAGATGGTTTCCCTTGTGTGCTGTTGAAGTCAATTTCCTTGCCTTCCAAAAAAAATCTCATGACAAGTTCCTGAAAGTTCATAGCCATTGGACCTTGTTACTGCTCAAATTGTACCTAATGATAAAAAGCCTAGTCCACAAGGTACAAATCAAGGGGTAATTGTTAGGATAGTCATCATTGTGACCTCAGTGATCTATCCTCTTCACTTTTGGTTGGCTCTCCTCCAGCTCAAGGGGGATATCCCTACTAGGATTACTGAGGCCAAGCAATGAGGCACAAGGTGAAGCTGAGAGTAGCCTTAGTGAAATAGAGTTTTGGGTTTTTTAGGGTTTTAGAATAAGTGATGGAAGGAAGTAGAGATAATTGCCAAATCCAACTAGGGCAGTGGATTTAAGATGAATCAAATGGCCTATGAGGTCAAGAAGAAACCCTCTCAAGAATTGGCTTATCTCATTCAAGGATTAGGGCTTAGATATTAGAACTAAACAAAAGAATAATCCTTCACCCAATCAAGATTAACAATGGATATCAAGGTCTATAAGAAGGGAAAGACCTTCACCCACTAGATCAACTATGGCTTGACAAATTTACTTGATACTTTTGCTAGGGGTCCACAAAGAAGAAAAAAGCATGGCACCAAATGATCACCAAACCAACAAAGGAAGAAGGAAGGAAACTCTAGAACATCTTCCTTCCAAGTGGTAAACTTACCCCTCATATGGATTCATCATGAAGGCTTGTAGAAAACTTGAGCATTTGACCATTAATCCTTATGCAGCAAATAATGACCAAGATAGAGAAGCTTCAAAAATTGATAACAATCATCCACAAAGAAAGAACCCTTTACCCAACCATATGCTCCAAGAAAGATATGTCGATTAAGCTCCAAGGAGTTAGAACTCCAAAAATTCAACCATTAGTAAAAGTGAGGAAGGGCATCTCCTTTTATAGAGTGATGCTCATCTTCCTTTACAATAAAATAATATTATCTCATGTGAGATTCGTAGATCTAGGCCTAAGAAAAGTAAAATACAATTTTCCTATAACTATCTAGTCAAAATACAATAAACATGGAGTGATCAAGCCATGTGTACAATGATCATGGTGAAAATAGCCCAAGAGAGAAAGACGTCTCCATAAGAGAGGGAAGAATTAGTGTCCAAGGTGCAATAATTAGCCTCCAAAGTGAAAACGTCCTCAAGATCATGAACACAAACCCTTCAAAGGGGGTGACCCCTCAAAACCAGCGCCAAAGTTGTGTGGAATCTTCAAGGTGAAGCAACCCTCATCAACTATGTAATGCAAGGCCCCTCCAATGTGGGAGCATGGCTCCTCAAGGTGAAAAGGTTCAACAAGCAATTAAATAACCCCACAAAAGGGAATGATGCCCAAAGATCTAAATGAAGCCAATGCCCTAATCAAACCTAGGATGCTTCAACAAAGGGATTATGCATCATAAAATACTATATGTCATCAAAAACCTCTAGCTCAATATGACATATGAAAACAAGCAAGGGCCCCCCAATTGTCTAAATCTCAAAAATCCAAAGGGTAGTGAAGAAATTCACTAGGGTTATCCCATGCCAAAATGAGGGGTAACAAATCCCTAAGACCCCATCTGCACCACCCATTTAGATTGCAATCATTATTCTGTCCAAGAAAGAATCCCCCATAGCGAGCTTAATACTATGGCACTTCCCTGAATAATGTATCGTACTTCCATCCACAATCATTACTTGAAACTCTAGTGCTAAATATATAAAGCAATTGAGAAGTTTGGCTAATTTGTGGTTAATGAAATTATGATTACTACCACAATCAATCATAATTGTTATCCTTTTTTTCTTGATATATCCTTCCATATTGAGAGTTTGTAGAATGCTAATGCTAGCCAAATCATGGAAATATATGGTTGGAGTAGTCTTCTTTGTTTTTGGATCTTGATAAGGTTCCAACTCTTGTTCTTCTTCCTCTTCACTATCTATGTAGAATAATTTCTTCTCCTTTGGGTTAGCTCCGGGTCGGATCCCATCGACTTCGCATTGAGACAGATCACCATATACCACGATCCGATAGGATTTGCCAGATGTGCCACTTACAAGAGCCGGAGACAGAGATGCACCTCATCTTTAGGTGTCCTATATACTATGAGATCAGAGGATGCTATCATTGTCTATATAGGGACTCAAGGGGTTCATTCTCTACCTTCTTCCAGTACCAGGGCTAGAGATGCCTAGCCCTCTTCATCAGGGAGGTATTCTGCCACAGATCTCAGTTCTTGCAAGCCACACCCCCCCTTGGGGTGACTAGGATGATCACCTCTTACTTTCTTACGGACCCATTAGATTGGAGCAACAAGCAGAGGGATGAGTCCCAAAGCACACTAGACAGTAGACTGGTGAGACCTTGTGTCTCTCTTCAACCTCTCTCCTCGGGAGACAGATCATCATCATCGAGAACGATTCAGAAATGTCGTACGACACATCAGTCCACACATTCTCAGAGAGTTAGAGGAATTAGCTTCAGACAACTCCATAGCAGGGCACCTCCCGTTCGTCAGACTACCTCCCAGTTTCAGATGAGCTACCAGAGTTCTATTCAGAGTTTCTTTCTTTCGGCGTCGGATGCTAGGAGTATCTCTTGCTCCTACATCCCCTCCAAGATCATACAACTGGACCTCCCGATAGTCCCTGAGGACTCTGACAGGGAGCCAATGCCCAGTTCGCCCCTTTCGTCCCCGACCATCCGATTCGGGAGACCTTGATAGCCTCATCGTCAGACACCTCACTATCACTTTCTCTTTCTCTCTTATAATGGTTATATACTTTTTGAGACTACTTGATTATCAATTTGTTTCTTTATGTTATTTTCAACATTTTCGGTATCTCCTAGGAGTTGCGCTTGCACTCCCATATTGTACTCATACTTGTTGTAGCTCCCAGTGCCATTGCCCTATTTTTGTGGTCATTTGTTGGACATTAATAAAATTATCATATCTTATCTTATCTCACTACACTTTTCTCGTTATTGTACTTGTAACAATTGAAACATAGTCCCTTTGTGTTGGATGAATAATCCCTTTGCCCTTGTTTCATCCAATCGTTGAGGTGTCAACCTTGTAGGTTGAGTGAGGTTAGGAGTGGGGACATTGTGCTCCCTCTAAGTGTTCGTGGCAACCCTTTTGGTAGCCATATTTTTACCTTCAACTCACTTTTCTACATTGAAAGCCTTATCCAAGGATTTAGGCTCAAAGAGATGCACCTCATGTTGAATGCTCTCCTTTAAACTACCCATAACAGGATCCAACAATTTAATCTCTGGAAGGTTCTTCACTCCTAAAAACTTAGTCACCACATTCGTGTTCATATTCAAATTCGACAATCTTGAAATTCGAAAAAAAATCGTCACCCAAAAAATAGTTGATAAATTTCGCCATTAAATTCGACACACAGATATATATATATATATATATATATATATATATATATATATATATATATATAATTTAACTTATATATAATATAAGTTGTATATATATAATTATTTAACTTGTATAAATTTATTGTTAAATTATCTAATTTTTATATTTCTATAATAAATTTTAATTATATTAAATTTTATACTCAGGTCAGAAAAAAGGTGGGAGGCTAGTTAAAAACGTGGGGAAGAAATATAAGTGGATAACTTGACCTTAGCCATGCGGGATATCCTTCTGGAGGAGAATTGATTGCCGCAATTGCGGGGGTCCTTACCTGGGGCGTCAACAAAGGTCCATCCCGTTTCCTTTGCATGGGCCTCACCCTGCTTTGTAAAACCGGTGGTTTCAGAAAAGGGTTATGATCACAAGGGGGCTTCTGACAGTGATCAGTCTCACACAGGAGCAGTTAGAGGAGATTGGAAGTGATAAACTTCCAAGTTTGCCATGGGATTTGAGAGTTCATTGGGTTAGCAGGATGTTTCACTACATGATGAACCAGGTTGTGCCAGAGAGCCACACACTCCACCATGGGTTGGTTTGGAGTGGGCCTGCAGGGACTTGTCCTATGGAGAGAGGCAACTTTTCACTCTTTATCATCATGATCGGACATGGTGATGGTTGGGCAGGTACTACTTCCACAGAGATGTTTTTACAGATGCAGCTTCTAAACAGTAGGTCGAATTGCCACAGGTACTTCAACTTGAGGATCCAAGAGTGGAGGATCCAGTATATATACAGGGAGCAGTCAGGCATGGTCAGCGTAGTGTAGTGCCAGCATGGTGATCTTCGACAGAGACTAGCATGGGACCCAAGGATTGCAGGGTTGAACATTTCACTGACTGGCAGGGGCGAGTGGACCTTTGCATGGAAAAGTTGTTTTGACTTTCCATTGAGCTTCAGTATTGAGGAGAGCACATCACTTGAGGGTGTCTCACAGAGGTCTTGCAGTACCTCATTCTGGCATCATCATGAGCAGTTGATGGAGGTAGTGTTGATCTTGGTAGGAACTTGGAGGATGGACTCATTCCGGGATGAAGCCATGTGTCTTGTGCAGAAGATTCACAGAGTTGATATATTTCAGGACTATGCTTCACAGGGTATTGCAGTTCACTTCTTGATATGGGACCCAGGGGGTGGAGTGTATGATAGTTCATCTTTGGATGGGATCTACTGTGTGTCCCACAGGTGGACATGGGACCCCGACATTGTATTTGGATGGATTCAGTTATTGCTTGAGGACAAGCAATATTCTAGCAGGGAGGACTGTAATGTCCCCACTTTGGGACATCAGGGTATTACAAGGTGTTATGATGACTAGATTAGCCAGATGGAGATTATAGTGAGTACAGGAGCTATTGAGGGATATTTTGGGGTCCGGCTTGCATCGCTCATTCTATTTCATCAGTATGATCCATTCCGCACAGATTGGCTTTGGTTCCGTTGCACTCTGACGATTTCCATGATTTTGAGTATTTTGAGCTATAGGTTAATTAAATTCACTGAAGAGGTCATTTTGGGGACATTACTTGGAGGAACCTCTTAGTATAATAGCTCATTGGAATCAGGAGGAACAACACTACAGGATAGGATGATGAGAAGTGACTTTCAGTGGCTAGGGAAGCCACAATGAGAGATAAGGTGTTTTTCAGAGGTAAAAAGATTAATTAATTAATTAAAGTGATTTAATTAATTAATTAATAATTTATAAAATGAAAGTCACTTTGGAGGGCCAAGGTGAGCAGGAAGTATAAAGGAGAGGCAAAGGCCTCTATTCTTTGATTCAGGTATGATTATCATTTTGATATCTGGCTTCTAGCTAGTGAGCCAATATATCTTGGGGGTTTTGAGGGTTTTGACTTAATAAACCCTAGAGGATGATTTGGTGGTGAAAGATTCCACCTAGCTTGTCCCAAGCTTGGTCTCGGGGATGCAATACTCCCCCACACCATTCTAGTTCAGATCTACTCAGTGTCGGAGGGTTCTACACCAGCCACAGGCACAGTAAGAGAGGGAGGGCACACCATTGGGGGTTTCTAGCAAGGGGGGCGCACCATCCATTGAGGGAAGTTCATTCCAAGTGATTGGCAGGGCTTCTGGAGATTCTAGCACCTGGGTTTTCATTGTAGGGTCTTGGCCATTAGATCTAGTGCACCCTGGAGGAGTTTTATGTACCATTTGATTTACTAGATGCATTGGACGAATTGGAGGAGAGCACACTTCAAAAAGTGATTTCAGTAATTTGATAGATCAGATCTTCATCATTTTGCTTGGGACTTCACCAGGGAGGTATCCGAGCGCCCATCTATCATTCAAGTGGTTTTGTGGAGCATTTGGAGGCCTCTAGGAGGGAGGCCGAATTATGTAGTGTTTCAGGCATCCAGGGGGGCACACCATTCCTTGGAGGGAAGCTAGATCCATGAGTTTGAGAGGGACCTTGGAGATTTGAGCACCTAGGTTGTTCTTGCAGTATCCCGGTCTACTATTCTACTCAGTTTGGGCTCATTTGGAGGCTTCCTTCAGTTGGGCCGAATTATTGAGGGTCTTCAGTCACCTAGCAGGGCGTAGCATCATCCAACTTGGTGGTTTGGCACTTCATACAGCCTAGATCTCAGTCTTGTAGTGGTCTTCCTTGTTATTCAACCCTTGGAGGCTTACATTGTCTCATCAAAGCATTTTGTAGCAGCTCTTATTATGTTTATTGGATCCATCTGTTGATCATTCCAGATCTACATCATTCTTGTATTCATGGACTTCTTCTATTTATGAATAATATAAGCTTCGAGGTATTTTGGATTGTCTATCATATTGTTGATCTTGCATATGGTTGAGGTATGTTCCATTAGTGTATCTTCTTGTTTATTACTGCAAACACACATTAAAGTCATCAGTATAACCCTAGTGCAACCTAAGAGACAATAATAAGCAGAGTGTTTGACGAAATGCCACAACCAGAAAAAGTTTAAAATTCATGCAAGACATGATGTTCCTGACATATTGGCTTGGGAACATTACATAATGGATATCATGACTTCAGATTTAGTGGCTATACCGATTCAGATTGGGCTGGAAGTGTCTCTGATAGAAAGAGCACTTCAGGATGTTGTTTCAGTTTGGGGTCAGCCATGATCTCATGGCAGAGTAGGAAGCAATCAAGCATTGCTCTCAGCACGACATAAGCATAATACATTGCTGCATGTTCCGCTAGTTGTGAATCTATATGGCTTCGGAAGTTGTTGACAGGTCTGTTTGATCTGGAGATGGAAGCAACCGTGATCCTATGTGATAACCAAAGTTGCATAAAGATGATAGAGAACCTTGTGTTCCATGACTAGTCAAAACACATAGAGATATGATATCATTACATCCTTAATATGGTGCAGAGAGGAGCCATAAAGCTCTAGTATGTTAGCACGGATGAACAGGTTGCTGATGTGTTGACCAAGCCTATATCTCGTGTAAAGTTTGAGCACTTTTGAGATAAGCTTGCTGTAGTCCGAAATGACCTCCCTTGAAAGGGGGAGTAGTATTGTGATGCCAGCCTCGTGCTGTGATGCCAACCTCGTGCTGTGATGCCAGCCTAGTGCTGAAGTTTTTCAGCTTTGTGCTGATGTTGTTGTGATGCCAGCCTCGTGCTGTGATGCCAACCTAGTGCTGAAGATTTCCACCTTCGTGTTGATGTTGTTGAGATGCTAGCTTTGTGCTGAAGATTTCCAGCTTCATGCTGATGTTGTTGTTGATGTTGTTGAGATGCCAGCTTCGTGCTGAAGATTTCCAGCCTTGTGCTAATGTTGTTGAGATGTCAGCTTCGTGCTGAAGATTTCCATCCTAGTGCTGATGTTGATGATACTCCAACCTTCGTGCTGTGATGTTGTTGTTGTTGATGATGCTCCAGTCCTTGTGTTGTGATATTGTTGTTGTTGACATTANTGTTGTTGATGTTGTTGAGATGCCAGCTTCGTGCTGAAGATTTCCAGCCTTGTGCTAATGTTGTTGAGATGTCAGCTTCGTGCTGAAGATTTCCATCCTAGTGCTGATGTTGATGATACTTCAACCTTCGTGCTGTGATGTTGTTGTTGTTGATGATGCTCCAGTCCTTGTGTTGTGATATTGTTGTTGTTGACATTATATCAGCCTTGTGCTGTTATTGATGATGATGTGTTAGTGTTATACTAATCCATGTTGATGCAGATGATGATGATGCCATTCCAGCTCCTTGCTGTGAATGATGATATTAATGATGAGAAAAACTTCCGATGATTTATAGATATGCCAGTCAGTGTTCCAGATGCTGTTGATGTTGCTGCCCTCTCTCTCTCTCTCTCTCCTGATGATGCTGTAGAATACCCTTTTTGTTAAGGGGGAGTGTTGAAATATTGTAACTGCAAAGAGTATTCTATTTATTATTGATTTATTATTCATTAGATCAATTCCCTTTTTTGGATTGATCATGTCGGGCATTGTAATTGACCAAATCCCCTTTTGCGGATTGGTCAAACCCTAATTGTATTATGCAAATTGAGAAGTTAGCCCCCAGGCTAATTAAAGTGGTTTTAACCACTCAGAAAGACAAGTCAGCCCTGCCCAGCGAAGAGACACCTTTTTAGCACCTGCCAGTTTGTATAAATAAAGGAAGCCAACGACTCATTTGCTCACTCACTCAGCTCACTCATCTAGTGCGCAAGTATTGAAGGAAGCTGTAGTTACCAGTTGCCGGAAGAAGGAAGAGAGAGAGGCGCATTGCTTAGTAGAGGATATTCTCTAGTGTTTGGTTTATTGTCTTGGCATTGTATTGGCTATCTATATTAAGGAAGTTTTTGGTGGGTTTTCTTCCCCATGCGGGTTTCCCAGGATAAATGCTGTGTATCTTGTGATTGTGTTTCTCTCAGTGATCCTATCTATGCTATGGTTATCTAGTAAATTGAAAAGAAACCTAATAATAACTTAAACCTTAACACAGGCTTGGGTATGCCTATGGGTCTTCTGAAATAATACCATAGGGTACATGGAAGATGAAACTTTTAAATAGATTATGTTTAATATGGTACTACTCTCTAGGTACCAATAGAGGTGTACGAGGGTGTCCTATGATGACTCCATGTGTATTCTCTGCTTGTATTTTTCCCAACTGAGTTTACTCATTGCACAACAGATCTTTGTGTTTATAGACTCCAGTTCATGTCTCTAGCCTAAAAATCTACTAGTTGCAAAATAGAGAAAATAATTCTTAAATTGGGGTCTCTCCTTAGAACCCTTGTAAGGCCTTGATTTGGGGTATGCTCTGCTAGCGGATCTTGCACTTGATGTAAATTTGAATTTTCTGCACTTATGAGTTTGAAATTTTGTATTGTAATAGCCTGATATGTTTTCTTTAGACTCTCACAAGTCTTATTCAATTTCAAGTCTTCAAGCGGAAGTTATGTCCAAGATACCAAAACTAGCTGTTTTTGGTGTCTTTTAGGTGAGCCAACTTGTATGGACTACCACTTTGCCAATATTTCCTAACATGGCCTAAAATTTGGCCCTGTTATCCCCTAGCCTAGGGATAACTAAGGAGATCATGTCTCAAGGTCCACAAGTTCCAAACATGGAGTGCCGAGAGTCGGACGACCTAAGCATGGCCCTGGAGGGCCCCTCTTTTCTTCAAGTACATTCCACATATCGCTAGCAACAACGTCCATCACACTAGCCTGGTCCTGAATCCTGAAGTGGTAGTGGGTCTTGCTCCATGAGGTAATGAGTCCGGGGATCATGGTATGTATCACTTTGATTTTTGAAGCAGTTGAACATGTTGTATTGAATCCTTCTTCATTTCATGACGTTTGTTTGGAAATTATGCTCTTTGCCTTGTTCAAACCTGGAAGGGTGACACAGTGCCCTAGTAAGTTGATTCCCCTTTAGGATGGGTTGCTATTGGGTGGATCTTTGAAGAGTCATCGCCCGTTCCCCCATACTTACCACTTTCCATCTTTATTCCTTCCATCTACCCTTTCTTTTTGGGCATTGAGATTGGCTACACTAGGAAGGGTTGTACCTTACCTTGTGGGAAGAAGGGGCTAAAGGCCTAGAGGGTAAAAGTAGTTGACAAGAGTTAAAAGCCAATTTTGAAACCTTCGAGATGCTTCGCCCAGGGATCCTCGAGAAAGCAGTGAAAAACTTCTCAGTAAGAAAAGGGGACCCACAAGATAACATGAACACTCAAGGTACTAGTTGATGGATAGGAGCTCTCATAACGAGCCGGTCTATTATGACCATGGACATGTAGTGGTATGACATTACCACCTATCTGGTCACCAAACCAGGGTAGTGGTTCTTGGTTGCATAGCCAAGAGAAAGGGGGTCTCATTACGAGACAACCTTTTCATTTTCGTGAAATGTTTTGTGGATAAGACTGTCACCTCTGGTCATCAAGGCAGGACAATGGCCCTCAACTATTCCCTTGTAGCACAAGAGCAAAAGATCAAAATAAATAAAGCTAAGAATAAATGGGAATGAATGGGATAGGAAACAATTCCATCCATGACAAGGTGTAGCTCACCCTCCACAAAGGCACCCACATGTAAGACTACATTTCCTTGTTATCACATGCACCCCATGCCCAAATATTTACCCCATGCCACCTCATACATTTGCATGACTTGGACTAGAATCCACCTGGGAAACACTCCAAACTTAGGGCGGATTAGCCCAATAGGACACCTTGAGACCCTCTCCAAACTGGACTTGTCAAATTGCATAACATCTTTGAGCATTTGTTTGGGGTTAAGGGTGTTAAATTATGAGCTTGATTTCTTATGTGGATTAATTCTTTTATTTTCTTCAACACTTTGATTCCAGCTTAATACACTTCAACAATACCAAATCATAACCGAATAGCAATAACTATGTAGATAAGTAAGCATGCACATCAACAACACATATACCTTGGGGAAACCCTGTATAGGGAGAAAAACCCTAGCAAACGATATTCCTTTATTCCATTAATAATGTAAGATCACTTACAAATATCCACCATGAATGTTCTGCTCTTAAAGAGCTTGCCAAGATGACTCTGACTCGACAAAGACCTAAGAGACCTTGCTGAAATACACCTCTGATATGCTGCCTCTATTGTCGATATACAACACTGATATGTTGCTGATATATGCCTCTGATATGCAAGCTCTATTGCTGATATACAACACTGATATGCTGCCTCTTTATCACTGATATGCTCCTCTATTGCTTCTCCCTTAACCTGCATATCAAAACTGTGTTGAAGAGAGGGGTCAACCTCTGCTTATATAGGCTGAAGAGGAGAAGAGGAGAGGCTCGAAATAGTAACTTGTTTGCATGCTTTAATCATAACTCAACTTCATACTTTAGTTCGAACTAGACTTGAGACTGGTATACTCAAGTTCGAAAATAGAACTAGACTTGAGACTTCAGTTACAACTCAACATTACACTTTAGTTCGAAAATAGAACTAGACTCGAGACTGGTATACTTTAGTTCGAAAATATAACTAGACTTGAGACTTTAGTTACAACTCAACATTACACTTTAGTTCTAAAATAGAACTAGACTTAAGACTTTAGTTACAACTGAGCATTACACTTTAGTTCTAAAATAGAACTAGACTTAATACTTTAGTTACAACTCAACATTACACTTTAGTTCTAAAATAGAACTAGACTTAGACTTCAGTTACAACTCAACATTACACTTTAGTTCTAAAATAGAACTTAGACTTAAGACTTTAGTTACAACTCAACATTACAAGGCAATTCAAAATTCTCTTCATGGTGGATAATGTTACACGTGCCAATGCACTAGATCAATACATTTATATCATTTGCAATATTAGGAATATTGTTTGTTTCTAGCTCATAGGAATTTTATATTCGACCTAACTTTTGCTAGATGCCTTGACTTTTTCTCTTGGCTCACAAGGCTTGACTAGGCTCACAGAGGTTGTACGTTCCCCCTGACTTTTGCATTAGTCTGTCTATGCTTACAGAGGTTGTATGTTCCCCTTGACTTTTGCACTAGACTGTCTATGCTCATAGAGGTTGTACGTTCCCCCTGACTTTTGCATTAGACTTACATAGCATCTCGTTCGTCCTGACTTTTGGTTTGACTCACAAAGGTTGTACGTTCCCCTTGGCTTTTGTCAATACCTCACAAGACTGGTTGATTCTCCAAATCTCCCTGGCTAGCCTCAGGGTGGCCCATATGGCCTCTCATTGGAGAATGACTGTCGATGCTTCCAAATTTAACACTCCCTCTCAGCGAGGGAGTCATTCTCAGCCACACCAAGCTTGCCTCTTAGCTGCACAAACTGTCTCGAGGTCAGAGGCTTGGTCAGGATATCAGCTACCTGCTCGCTCGTGGCTATGTACTGTAACTTTACAGTTTTTCTTTGGACCAAGTCTCGGATGTAGTGGTACCTCATGTCAATATGTTTTGACCTGTTGTGAAATACCGAGTTCTCTTTCAATTTTATGCAACTTTGATTATCATAGTGAACCACCGTCGTCTCGAGCTTGTCACCAAACAACCAAGAAACTAGTTTTCTGAGCCATATTGCTTCCTTGCTAGCATCACTTGTTGCAATATACTCAACCTCTGCTGTACTCTGTGCAATGGATCCCTGCTTCCGGCTTGACCAAGAGATCATAGCAGATCCTAAACTGAAGCAGTATCCGGAAGTACTCTTCCGATCCACTTGGCTTCTTGCTGAGTCAGCATCTGCATACCCATGCAGAAACAAACCACCACTGGATGTATATCTCAGACCATAAGTAATGGTCCCTTTGAGATATCTCAAGATGTGCTTTGCTGCCACCCAATGTCTCTGTCTCGGTTCAGTCATGAACTGACTCGTTGCAATCACTGCATAACATATATCTGGCCTAGTGTGGATCATGTACATCAATGATCTAATCAACTACCTATACATGGTGGGATCCACCAAATCTGAACCTGTATTAGAATCATGCAGCTTCCTCAGGTTGGTAATCATTGGAGTAGACATGGATTTGCAATCCATCATACCAAACCTCTTTAGTACATCCACTGTGTATTTTCCTTATGCCAGAAATATCTCGCCTTGTCTTTGCCATACTTCCAATCCTAGGAAGTAATGCATCAAGCCCAAGTCCTTCTTTTTGAGCGAAGCCTCTGGCTACAAATCTTGCTTTGAACTTTTCCACACTTCCATCAACTGCATGTTTGATCTTATAGATCCATTTGGAAGAAACTACTGATTTGTCTTTTGGCCTCGACACAATGTCCCAAACATTGTTCTTTATAATAGACCTGTATTCCTCGAGCATGGCATCCTTCCATACTTGTAATTTATCTGCTTTTTCAAATGAAGAAGGTTCGGCATCACTAATGCTGCTCATTAGTGCAACATAGCCTCCAAACCTATGAGGCCCCTTCCTTTTCCTGAAAATTCCTTTGGGAGCAACTATCCTTTCTGCTTCCTGCACTATCTCTTTAAGCTACCCTGGCTTCCTTTTGGCTGGAGGTTCTTCAAGAGTTCTTTCCAACACTTCAACATGTTCTAGGGGCATATTACTTGACCCTTCACGAGGTTCCTCCCTCTGATCATCTGACTCTTCATTTTTAGAAGAGGGTGAAGCTGGCTGAACTGCTTCTGATTCCTGCTGAAGCTCTCTGGATTTCGTAAATGCGACTCCCCCATGGAAAGTCACATCTCTGCTTACCTCTATTTGCCTCTGACCTGATACATAAATCCTATAAGCCTTGGAGTTCTCACTGTATCCCACAAAAACCCCTTTCTTGCCTGAGGGTTCCATCTTTGTCCTCATTTCCTCATGTTAAATTATGAGCTTGATTTCTTATGCGGATTAATTCTTTTATTTTCTTCGACACTTTGATTCCAGCTTAATACACTTCAACAATACCAAATCATAATCGAATAGCAATAACTATGTAGGTAAGTAAGTATGCACATCAACAACACATATACCCTGGGGAAACCCTGTACAGGGAGAAAAACCCCAGCAAACGATATTTTTTTATTGCATTAATAATGTATGATCACTTACAAATATCCACCATGAATGTTCTGCTCTTAAAGAGCTTGCCAATATGACTCCGACCTGACAAAGACCTAAAAGACCTTGCTGAAATACACCTCTGATATGTTGCCTCTATTGTTGATATACAACACTGATATGCTACTGATATATACCTCTAATATGCAGCCTCTATTGCTGATATACAACACTAATATGCTGCTTTCTTTATATTTTTACCTAGCATGCATCCCTTACAAATTTCATTTTTACTAAGAGAAATAGAGGGCATGCCACATACCATGTTCTGTAGATTTGGAAGAGCTTTGTAATGAAGATGTCCAAGTCTTCTGTGCCACAACTCGTTGGAGCTAGTCGCATCATGAGCCAATGCCTGAATTGACTGTCCTGACACGAATGTACAGTCCTCCACTGCGAGTTCCAATGGGTTCTGCTGTACTTAAGTGGTTACCTTTAGCCCATAGTAGTGCCTTCCTGTCTTTGAAGATCACCCAATATCCCTTGTCCTCAAGGTTTGCAACTGATAGTAGATTCTTCTTGACCCCTGGAACATATAATACTTCATCAACATGAAGTCTAGCCCCAGATTCCAATCTGAGGGAGATAGAGCCTACTCCCTCTATCTTGTAACATTTGTAATACCCAAGCTCAACATGCTATGCAAAAGATTTTGTCTTGAAATCTGAGAGGATCTCTTTGAACCCTGTCATGTGCTTTGAGGCACCACTGTCTACTAACCAAGTTTTCGGCCCCGTGAAAACTGAACTAGATAAGGCAGAAACCAAGTAATATTCTTTTTTATTTTCTTTCTCATTAGAAGGACTTTTTTGATTTCTTTTGGATTCATCATCCTCAGTAGTTGAGGCATGATGTTTCCCTTTCCTTGGATATTTCTTTCTAAACCAACAATCTTTAGCAAAATGACCCAACTTATTACAACTAAAGTATTTAATCTTAGATGTATCAATATTCTTGCCTTTGAATGTACCTTTGGTGTTTGGCTTTCTTTGAGAACCTCCCTTCTTTCCCTTGAATCTTGATGCTAAGTTTTGCTTTTCTTTCGTTGGCTCGCTCCTGGTAGCTGTGCGACTCTCTTCCTGGAGGCAATCATGCCATAACCTCTCAAACGTGATTTGAATCTCTCTCCCACTTACACTGGATAGGAAGGTCTCCCATGAAGAAGGAAGGCCGTGAAAAATGGCCTGCACTAAATCATCATCGTCCACTGTCACCCCTGTGACCAAAAGCTGATCTTTGATTTGGGCTATTGTGGAACAGAAAGATGCCACTGATTCACCTTTCTCCATTTTCAAATACTTAAGCTTGTGCTTAAGTGTCCTCCTTTGACTTGGAGCCTGTTTCTCATACAAATTCACCAAGGTAACCATACARTCTTTGGCAATCATTAACGAAGTCATTGTAGGCATTATACTGTCTTTGACTGAGTCAAACATGATTCACTTGGCCTTTGCTTGACTCTTCCTGAAGGCCGCTCTTCTTGCAWTATTCGTGGGTTCCTCCACCACTGTGGTCACATACTGCTCAAGATCATGCTCCTGCAAGATATTTGTTATCCGGAGCTTCCACACATTGAAGTTGGTAGCTCCTTCGAGCCTATCCTCGGCCCTGATTGAAATGAAGGATGCCATAGACTTCACACTGGAAACTTAATCAAGCTAGCTTAGATCTGTGTGTACCTGCTGTTACACTTCAACACGTTTAACACACCCTAAGATCTGATACCATGTTAAAATATGAGCTTGATTTCTTATGCGGATTAATTCTTTTATTTTCTTCAACACTTTGATTCCAGCTTAATACACTTCAACAATACCAAATCATAACCGAATAGCAATAACTATGTAGATAAGTAAGCATGCACATCAACAACACATATACCCTGGGGAAACCCTGTACAGGGAGAAAAACCCCAGTGAACGATATTCCTTTATTGCATTAATAATGTAAGATCACTTACAAATATCCACCATGAATGTTTTGCTCTTAAAGAGCTTGCCAAGATGACTCTGACCTGACAAAGACCTAAGAGACCTTGCTGAAATACACCTCTGATATGTTGCCTCTATTGTTGATATACAACACTGATATGCTGTTGATATATGCCTTTGATATGCAACATCTATTGCTGATATACAACACTGATATGCTGCTTTGGTATGCTGCCTCTTTATCATTGATATGCTTCTCTATTACTTCTCCCTTTCCCTGCATATCAAAACTGTGTTGAGGAGAGGGGTCGACCTCTGCTTATATAGGATGAAGAGGAGAAGAGGAGAGGCTCGAAATAGTAACTTGTTTGCATGCTTTAATCATAACTCAGCTTCATACTTTAGTTCGAACTAGACTTGAGACTGGTATACTCTAGTATGAAAATAGAACTAAACTTGAGACTTCAGTTACAACTCAGCATTACACTTTAGTTCGAAAATAGAACTAGACTTGAGACTGGTATACTTTAGCTTGAAAATAGAACTAGACTTGAGACTTTAGTTACAACTCAACATTACACTTTAGTTCTAAAATAGAACTAGACTTAAGACTTTAGTTACAATTGAGCATTAGACTTTAGTTCTAAAATAGAACTAGACTTAAGACTTTAGTTACAACTCAGCATTACACTTTAGTTCTAAAATAGAACTAGACTTAAGACTTCAGTTACAACTCAACATTACACTTTAGTTCTAAAATAGAACTTAGACTTAAGTCTTTAGTTACAACTCAACATTACAAGGCAATTCAAAATTCTCTTCATGGTGGATAATGTTACACGTGCCAACGCACTAGATCAATACATTTATATCATTTGCAATATTAGGAATATCGTTTGTTTCTAGCTCATAGGAATTTTATATTCAACCTAACTTCTGCTAGATGCCTTGACTTTTTCTCATGGCTCACAAGGCTTTACTAGGCTCATAGAGGTTGTACGTTCCCCCTGACTTTTGCACTAGTCTGTCTATGCTCACAGAGGTTGTACATTCCCCTTGACTTTTGCATTAGACTTACATAGCATCTTGTTCGTCTTGACTTTTGGTTTGACTCACAGAGGTTGCACGTTCTCCCTGGATTTTGTCAATACCTCACAAGACTGGTTGATTCTCCAAATCTCCCTCGCTAGCCTCAGGGTGGCCCATATGGCCTCTCATTGGAGAATGACTATCGATGCTCCCAAATTTAACAAAGGGGGGGTTTGATGCACATGTTTGGGTGATTTAATTATTGGATGTGTTTTACATGCTATGATCCTTGTGATTTATGAACCCCTG
Source organism: Picea mariana (assembly GCA_032191745.1). NCBI lineage: Eukaryota > Viridiplantae > Streptophyta > Pinopsida > Pinales > Pinaceae > Picea > Picea mariana. The sequence continues at coordinate 47,282 of JASDQU010103797.1, read as the reverse complement.
GAGGGTGTACTTGTTTTCTCTGCAGGACCTTGCTCGGTGGACAAGTGCACATGAAGGAATGATTAGCTCAGACCTTCATGAGGGCTCAAAGCCCACAGATGGACGTTGAAACCCCAACCAGGGGGTAAGAAGAGACTAAAGGCTTGCATTAGAAGAAGGAAGGACGTTGCCTTTGGAGGGATTATGGAAGACCTAGACCGAGGGTGTCATGCTCCTCCCACCTGAACGTTGGCCTTGGGAGGCCTTGGATGTCACCTTTGCAGCCCTGACGTCACCTGTCAGCTGGGGTTGTCACCTCAGAGGCATTCATGAGGCTATTGGCACGTGTGGGCAAGATTTTAGGCCTTTGGAGGCCCAAATTTCATCTCCCTTGCCCAACGTTCCACATTTGAGGCTCAACGTTACACTAAAGGGGCATGATGTCACCTTTGAAGGGGATTTTAGATGCAAATTTATTTAAATTATGTCATAATTAAATTTTTGTTGTAAACTGGCCAGGTCGGCCCTGATATTTTGACCTAATGTAATTAAAGGTAAAATTTGGTATAAATAAACATAAAGTACATTCATTTTGAAAACACAACTCTCATTGTGAGAGAAGAGGACTGAAATTTGCACCCTATTTGGGGTGTCTTTGGCTGAAACAAGGAGGGCACACTTGTCTTGGAAGCTATATTTTGGAATTTGAATCAAATTTGTTGAAGTCGTTTGGTAATATAGTGTTTTCATGCCACACATAATGCAATGTACTCTGCTTCTGCTGTACTCAAAGCCACATACGTCTGTTTCTTGTTGCACCAGGAAACCATGACAGATCCCAAGGTAAAACAACAACCGGATGTGCTCTTCCGGTCCACCGCGCTCCCTGCCCAATCTGCATCGGCATATCCCTGCAATCTCATGTCTACACCGGAGGCATATCTTAGGCCATAACCAACTGTGCCTCGTAGATATCTCAACACATGCTTTGTTGCTATCCAGTGTGTCTGTCTCGGCTGACCCATAAACTGAGTGAGTACACTCATTGCATAACATATATCAGGTCTGGTGTTAACCAGATACATCAATGATCCAATCAACTGTCTTTAAAGATGTGGATCATTCTCACCTGAATCAGAAGATGCCTCATTCATCTTCTTCAGGTTCATGACCATCGGTGTAGGCATGGACTTGTAGTCTATCATCCCAAATTTCTTCAAAATCTCCATTGTGTACTTTCCTTCACATAGGAAAATTTCATCAGTCCTCTCCCATACTTCTAGTCCCAAGAAGTAGTGCATCATACCAAGGTGCTTCATCTCGAATTCAGAAGTCAATGCACACTTGCATTCAATAATAAGACTTTCTGAACCGGTGAGGAATAAGTCATCAACATATAGGACCAAAATCAGGCACTCATCACCAACAATATGGTAGTATAGGTTGGGATCAACAATACTCTTGCTGAAGCCCAAAGTCATCAAGTATCCGTCAATCTTCTCATACCATGCTCAAGGTGCCTGTTTTAGTCGATATAGGGATTTCCTCAAGCTGCACACATGAGATTGCTTCTTATGTATCACGAATCCATTTGGCTGCTTGATGTAAACTTCTTCCTCAATCTCACCATTGAGAAAGGCTGTCTTCACATCCATCTGATGTATTTTCCAACCCATGGATGCAACTAGGTCAATAATCGTACGGATGGAAGTGTGTTGGGCAACAGGAGCAAATGTCTCCTCATAATCTATTCCCTCCACCTTGGAGAATCCTCTAGCCACAAATCTCACTTTGTACTTCTCGACACTTCCATCAGCTGCATGTTTGATCTTATAGATCCACTTGGAAGTCACTACAGACTTCCCTTTCGGTCTCGAAACAATATCCCAGACATCATTCTTCATGATGGACTGATACTCTTCGGTCATGACATCTTGCCAAACTTGTTGACCTGCTGCTTATCCATGACAAGAAGGCTTAGTATCAATGACGTGGCTCATAGCTGAAATATAGCTCAAAAATCTCTGTGGTCTCTTGCTCTCTCGGAATGTACCACGAGGAGCTGCATGTCCCTTATCCTCCTGCAGAATCTGTCGAGCCCAAGAAGGTCTCTTATGGCCTATTGCAATGTCTCTGGGAACATCAATTGGAGCTACGGGATCAACTGGATCAGTAACTGTCTCCCTTTGAACTACTGAAGGGGGAGAAGGTATTGTCTCTTCATTCTTCTCACTGTCAATCTCCATCTGAGATTCTCTGGATCTTCGAAAGGCTATCTCTTCCTCAAAGGTGACATCTCTGCTAACCTCGATCTATCTCTGACCACGGATGTATATCCCATATGCCTTCGAAGATTCATTGTACCCCACAAATGTACCCTTTCTGCTTGAAGGGTCTAGCTTGGTCCTCTTCTCCTTGGGTACATGAATGTATACTGGTCACCCAAATATCTTGAAGTGTCCAACCTCAGGCTTCACTCCGGTGAAGGCTTCTTCAGGAGTCATGTTCTTCAGAATTTGATGAGGACTCATGTTCTGAACATACACAACTGTCATGGATGCTTCTGCCCACAGAATCTTAGGTAAATTCTGATCATGTATCATCGCTTTGGTTGCCTCAATAATAGTTATGTTCTTCCCCTCTGCAACCCCATTATGTCGAGGGTTATAAGGAACAATGTACTCCCTCTTGATTCCTGCCTCAATACAGAAATCACTGAAATCCCTGGAGGTGTATTCTCCTCCATTATCTGATCTCAACACCTTGATCCTCCTCCCGGCCAGGTTCTCAACCTGAGCTTTAAACTATTGAAATCTCTCAAGGACTCCATCCTTAGTCTTCAAGAAGTAAATCCACGTCTTCCGAGATTGATCATCGATGAAGAGCACATAGTACAGATATCCGTTCAAGGAAGCAACAATCATGGGTCCACAAACATCTGAATGTATAAAGTCCAAGATCCCCTTGGATCTACTGTCACTGCTCAAGAAGGACCCCTTGACATTCTTGCCAAGAACACAATCTCTACAAAGACTGTCATGCTCGATATGTATCTTTGGAAGGCCTGTCACCATCTTCCCCAGAGCGGGAAGGGCTCTATAATGTTGATGAGCAAGTCTCCTATGCCATAGCTCGCTCAAACTGATAGTATCATGTAATAAGGCCTAGACTGGTCGGACAGTCAATTTGTACAAGCTGTTTTCTCGAACACCAATCACTCGGGCATAATCCATGTGTGAGTTCTTGTGCCATGCAAGAACTTTTCCTTCAGAGAAGGTAACTTTGTAGCCTTTATCCTCTAAGGCAGAAACAAAGACAAGGTTCCTTTTCATCCCAGGTACATACAATACCTCACTTAATTGAAGTGACATGTCAGAATCTAGTTGGAAGGTATAAGTTCCAACTCCTTTCACAGTATATCTGGCGTTATCACCAAGTACAACACGTAGACAAGATTCTTTCTCAACAAGGTCTGTAAGATGTTCTCTGTATCCAATCATGTGTCTGGAAGCACCATTGTCAGCTAAGTCACCTGGTTTGAATTCGAATTCGACAACCTTGAAGTTCGACAAAAATTCGACAGTGAAAATTTCTAGGATAAAATTCAACATAAATTCGACAGACTACAAAATTTAAAAATTTAAAAATATATGAATAGAATAAAGATAAAAATGAAATATATATATGTAATTAAACACATGATAGAAATTAAAATAGCATGCTAACGTGTTTAAAGAGATATTTCAAGTGACAACTTGACAAGAACACATCATCTTCTTCAAAATTTAAAAACTTGAAACATAATATTAAAAACGTGAACATAAGATTAAAAAGTTTTGCACAATTGAGCATCCAAAAAGAAAACTAGAACGGGAACACAAGTTTTATTCTTGANGAGATGCTTCGCCCTGGGATCCCCGAGAAAGCAGTAAAAAGCTTCTCAACAAAAAACAAGAGGGACCTGTTATCCCCAATATCTGGGGATAACTAGGAGATCATGTCTCGAGGCCCACATGGTCCTAGACATGGAGTACCGAGAGCAGGAGCTACCTGAGCATGGTCCTGGAGGACCTTTCTTCTTTCTCTCAGCCAGATTTTTCCTGCCAGCAGTACCAGCCTCCATCACTACCGGCATGGGCTTGCATCAAAGAAGGCTCTTGCTCCATGAGGTAATTGGTCCAATGTATCATGGTATGTGTCATATTTGATCATTATAACCTTCTTATGTATGCATTAGATCTCTTTCACTTTGGATGACTGCTTGGATCTTACACTAATCCACTTGACCACTGTTGGGGTGATTGATTGGGTGGCTTAGCAAGTTGGTATTCATGGGTTTTGGTTAGCCACCAAAGGGG
>JASDQU010103797.1:0-10487 GCA_032191745.1 Picea mariana | reverse complement strand
TATTTAATAATGTAATACATAAGTTTATTAGATTTCATAATTTAATTAGTATTTGAAACCTCAGTACTTTTATAAATTACAATGATTATGACATACAAAAACCATGTTAATCTTTGTGTTTTCATTTCTATTATAATCAAATATAAAAATAATATCGTAAAATCAAATCAATAAACCTGTAAACCAACTAAATATGTGTAATTTTTAATATTTATATCTATATTTTTTTTATTTTTCAAATTTTGTAGTATGTCGAACTTAATGCTGAATTTTATCCCCAAAATTTTGACTGTCGAATTTTTGTCGAACTTCAAGCTCGCCGAACTCGAACACGAACACGAACCAGGTGACTAAGGTTACATTCCCCTCCCCCTTACTTTTGCACTATCCTCAGATCACCACACCATACGGTGTACATACAATTACAATGTTAGGCTCTCTGGCCTAGTATCACACAGGCATTCCAGCCTAAATATAAATACATAGGCACTCTAGCCCCAAAAACTATAAATACATAGGCACTCCAGCCCCAAAAACCATGGATACATAAGCACTCCGGCCCCAAAACATAGATACATGACCCACTAGCATTCTCTTACAGCTATCCCGATTTCCACCAACTCTCTTCCTCTTGACCTACCCAACCCAAGGAATGTACTCCCTTCATTGATCTCAGTGCATCAAGTTGTACCATTCTTTTATCAGGGATGACCCAAGGAATGTGCCCCCTTCACTGTCCTCAGTCCATCGAGTTGAACCATTCATTTAGCAGGCTCTCTTTGGCACAAGTAACTAGGAATCTCACTACTGGGAACTCAAGGGACTCACTACTAGGAAAACTACCAGTAAATAACCAGCAACAACCTTGCTGCTGCAATGCAACTCACAAAGGAGTTCACTATTCAAGCTTGACAACCTTGTTCTTTGACAGTACAACTCCCACACAGGAGTTCACTCTTCAAGCCTCACAACCTAGCTCTTCTGCAAGCCTGACAACTTGCTTCTTCTCTTCTCTTCTGGATTTTTGCTTCCTTGCTTTACTCACCCTTTAGGCTCAGGCATCCCTTTTACTGTTATACAATTCTTCAGGAGGTCCATCATTTGCCAAGGTGTTCTTGCGCAAGCAAGAATTCCACCATCAACATGTAACCTGTGGAAATCGTCTCATCTGCATCATATGCATATAGCCAATATGAGACATCATCATACAATTTCAAATATGTTTTATATAGGAAAACAAAATTTCCCAAACATGAGTTTTATGCTCATTATGTTTGGCTATTGCAGCTATAGATATCAATCTTCTTTATGCGTTGACATCCCTGCCATATCCAAGACCATTCTCCCTACAATTTTCTCAATCTACATGCAGCCAAACAAATTGTTAGCATATCATAACAATTTTCAATTATTAATTTCTCAAATCTCTTTTATACAGGAAAATAAATTTTCCCAGGCAGGAGTTTTCTGCTCATTATGTTTGGCTCTTACAATTGTAGATATCAGTCTTCCGTATGGGCTTACATCATTGCCATATCCAAGACTGCTCTACCTGCAATTTCCTCAACTTTCTTGCAACCAAACAAATTGCTAGTATCTCATGCACAATATCATTTCACTGCAACATTTGCATTCAGCCCATGAAGTGATTTTCATAATTATATTAATCTAAAAATTCCATCACTTCCAACTATTATTCATATTAAATGGAATGAAACCATCATTCCTCACTTATGCATTACCAACACCCAAACGTTTCATAATGCAGTCAAACATTTCCAATAAATAAAACCAATGAGCCAATACCCATGACCACATTTACTGAATGCATCCTTGTATTGACTCCGGATTACCATATATCCATGTCATGTATTCCACCATGGTTAGTTGGAAGGTATAGCCAATGCCTCAACACATCATCCAAACTCTTCCCCACAACCTATCCAATCATTTGGATACCTTCGTCTTCAACCCAAACACAACACTAAGAATATAATTATCTTAGTTCTCCCGTGTCAGCAAAGAGGTTGCATTCCAAACATCATTTATATAGGGGAAAACCATTATGCACTTGAATGGCACTATAGCCTTTCCATATCCAACCTCAATCATTGCTACCGCAGGAGTATGTCTCCTGTCTTGACTTGGTTATGATCGCATAACCAACATAACACAATATGCAATTAAATTTATCATAAATGCATTCAAGCATTACATAGCATGTGTGTACTCAAGGCTTTCTGCCTTTTCATCAATTTCAAATATTGGAAAATTTAGCTGAGGGAATTCTTACCTCAATTCACTTCAGCATTATGCATCATAACAACCCCAAATGCATACCTACATGGTTGTTATTACATTAATTGATGCTACCTAATCAACTGGTACTTTGTAGAAGCTCCAAGGCTCCCTTTACCAGCCCTTGATCAACATTTTACCATCCTCATTGTCCTCACATGGATGGTTGGCATATGCAGCAGCAGCATCAACATCTTCAGTCATGCTATACACAATGTCTTGGATACACAATCCATCATTAGTCTTATTCAAATATCACATCATTAATTCATGTATATATATCAACAGACTACTCTTAGTCTACACTCATGCCATATACATGTCTAGGCATGTCCATATGCACAAATGTGCATCAATATGCATTAATCATTCAATCTCATCATGGCTACTCCATGCACATGCATTCTAGATTTATTATATGCATCATGCATCACTTCCATTATGCACTCCAATGCATATTTATTTCAGCTTTATTTATTTATTTTTGTTGTCATAGATGGTTCTCCTTGAATTCTTCTAGATCTCTATAGCCCTGTGCATTGTCATTTTGTTCATCTGTACACCATTGATAATAGAGGCAACTTCCTTGCCTCTACTTTCTTCCCAAGATTGCTACCATTAAAAGTTGTTTCAACATATGTAGCCTTCCAGACATGCATGTTTTTAGAATGTAATCCGGGATTCTTGGCATAAAATTAAGGCCTTTGCAGTCCACTGTCTAGCTCTCAGCAATCATCAAATCGTGGCTCTAACCTTCCAATAGGGTCTTTATATAGTCCCTCTTCATGGGACTATCTTAGCATGCAATTCCTTGTTGCACCTCTATCATCCACTAAAAACATCTCCACTCATGAGTGGACAACAACTTATCTTTCAATTGTTCACCTCCATAAGCTATACATGCATGCATATTAATGCACACTTAACATCAGTGTTCCTTATGGCGATACCCCATAATCAGCATGAGACTTCAAGGCATAAACATAAACATGTTGCCCTCTTCCATTATGCACACTAGTGCATATCTATTTCAATTTTAGTTATGTTGTTGAAATCTTGTAGCTCCTTGTTGACCTGCTCTTCTTGCTAAGCACATATAGCCAAGCCCAACTTGGCTAACTTGCATTTCCAACTAATCTATCCATTAGTGTTGCCACCTCACACTTGCTTCCTTCATGTAGAAGAATCATGTTCCAACTTTATTCACATATTAGCTTCTTGGATTTTCAATCCCTCTAAAATATATCTACACACTACTTTATGTTTCCTTTGACACCCTTTAGAGTGAATGTATCTTCACTATTTCATCCCCTAAATGATTACTCTTACACCATGCTTCCACTGAGCACTCTAATAATAGAAGTGGCTTTCTTACTATAAATACTCTAGCTACAGTTGCCAATTCATACTAGCAACTCTTATAATTCCTCATAGGCTAGGCCCTAGTGATGACTTTTACCCATCCCAGGGGTCACCACCTCACCCCATGAGATCCTTTCTTTTCTTTGGCAGTAGACTTGCCACCTTCACTACATTCTACCTTCAAGGCTACATAGTTCTCCTTAATTCTATGTGCATGCAAATGGAATTTTTCACCTATTGGCTTCATGTTTCACGTGAGAAACTCTATTGATTTACCTTTGCAAACCATTCAGACTCTACAGCAACTAAACACTAGTCCTTTCTCTGCTCTTCCTAAGTCCTTTGTCAACCTTTCATTACCTTAGCCTTGCATTTTCCTCTACATCTCTTTGATTCCTCACACATTTGTACAAGCTTGACCTGCTTCACTGTCCAATGGACCCTGAGATTAATCTGGAAAAAATCCACACAATCCTCATTTGTGGAAACTTATCCTCTTGCTCGCAATCCCATCACATAACACTTTCTGCTGGAGTGCTCCTTTGCTTATTAACAATACCCTGTTAATAAGCTCAGCCCCTTTTTTATTTTGCCAAGATATTTTACTTAAAATGTGCCTCTATACTCGGGCATAGGCACTTTCATGAGTTTCAATACTCTTCCTTACCCAGCAATCACCTTTGGCACTTATACCTCTATCATCTAGGAAAGTTTTTCCAAATTTTGACATTATTTGGAAAAATCTTCACAACGAATAGTTACATGGTTCATGGAATCCAATTCTACTTTTTCCTGCGACATTATGGAGCAACCCGATGCTCCCCATGAGAACTTAAACCTTCTGTCATGTTGTCCTTTGTATTACTTTTCCAATGACCATACTCATGCTTCAGTCTTATTTATGAGCCAAAATTTATGGCTTCCTAAAACCGCCATTTTGCTCAATGGTGTCCTTCAAGTCCACTAGTCACCTTCCTTCTGATTCCTTGAGGATCCTTCAGCTCAAAAATAAATTATGAGTGGATATATATATTCTCCTATCCAAGAGCTTTCCAATGACTACTTTCTTGCTCAATTCTAAGCTCTGAGCATAAAGTTACAGTCATTTAAATATTGCTAATTTACCCCTTTTGTACATTCTCATTCTAGTGCAATTGATCCCCAGACACCAACTTCTGCCGCTTGTAAAAGTAAATCTGTCAGGAACGAGGGAAACTTTTCTATGAGACATAGATAATAATGATGACAAGGAATTCATAGAAACTCTCAGATTGTCAATTTGATGCTCCAGTGAAAATCTACATCAACCTGAAAATGACAATGGTCCTTTTTCACTCCTTTTTCCAGACTAGAAATTTTAGCCAAACTGGCTATCTCCCAATCTGTGCACTTCTGGAAAACTTCACTAAAACAAAGTTGTTTGGCTTGATGAGTAAACAAAATGTCGAGTAAATACATTTTTCCAAATTTTCCATCTAGGGACCCTTTTCATCCTCTGAAAATCCCAAAAAATACCTAAAAAGTGGCCTGGAATAGTGGATTTTGGCCTGTTTCAGCATCCCCATTCCAAACCCCTTAGAATTCGACCAACTCCTTCACACAGTATTTGCATGCCTACTTTGTTGACACTTTGTACAAGTCTCGGCAGTAACTATGCTCCTGCCACTAAGCTTGACCCTGATCTTTAAAAACAGGTAATTTGCATTTTCCAGAAAATCCGAGCATAATTGGCCCTCTCTAGCATTTTTGTAGCCCTCGACACTGCGAACAAAACCCAAAAAATCGTATCTTCTTCTGAGTTATTATACTCCTAGGGCCAAAAGACGACTTTGACTCTAGACTCCATTTTTTTTAAGATGATAGGACAATTTTGCCTATATGGCATCTTTGCTGACGTGGTTGCTGATGTGGCCTTCTAGGTCCACATGGCACCCTGAGGTGATGTCATATCATCCTCTTGGCCACCCTCGCCCTGCCTCATCGGCCTTCATCGCCTTCTCTCTTTCCTCTTTCTCTTCTTTCCCCTTTCCTTTAATACATTTTCTAAATAATAAAATGTATTTATTTACAAGCCCACCCGTACTGGCCGCCCACATGGCACCCTCTGATTGGCCGCGAAGATGGGAGGGAGATCAATGACGGAGGGTTCCTTTCGCATCGCCAACATGCTCAGGGGTTAACACCCCCTCCACGATGCGATACTACAAAACTGCCTTGATACGTGGCGCGTTTTCACTGGTGTCGCATCGCTAAATACCTTTTGAAAAAAATCGGATGTGAGGGATGTGATACCGCCTAGTGAGCAATGCAATACCACTTATGGTATTATCTCACCGCCTCGCTTGTGTGGCTCCCACGTCACTCGCATACCCGCCACTACACACTGCAAACCCTACCTCTGTGGCCTGCCAACCCACCACCATGGCCTGCCACTGTGGCATTCTACATCACCACCGCCACGTCACCACCACGTCACCTAACACGTGGCCTCCACATCATGTTGACGTCATGGTACAGAAAAATTCCTCATTTTTTTTCCAAAATTTCCCAATTTTTTCAAAAATGTATAATTTTGAAATTTTGAAATTAAGCTTGCTATGGCCAATTTCGGCTCACCATGAATTCTGAAATTAAGCTTGCTATGGCCAATTTTGGCCCTGTGCATGTCAGACCAACCACTGTACCAACAATGTTTCACTTCCATGACAAATTCTCAATAAATTTCACTTCACAAATTGGGACTTTTGCCCAATTTCGCCCAATTTTGCCATGATTGCTCTGCAATTCCCAAATTTGGTCCATTCCAAGCCTGAAAACGTTCAGCTAGAGATTAAAATTAGGGATTTTTAATCCTTGAACTCAAATTTCACAAATTTCCTATGAAATTTCCCCAATTTCACTAGAGTAATTTTGACAAATAAATTTGAAGACATCCTCTGAGCTTTAATTCTGCAATTTCATCTTTTGCGTGCTGAGTTTGGCTCATGCAGGCTCAGTGTTGAACATGTGACTCTGATACCAATCTGTAACATACCCAACCTTCCATGCCGAGTCTCTTCACTGCGGAAAAACGACTTAGCATGCTAAATACGAATTTAAAAATGCCATGTGCATATAAAAGAAAACCAAGGGGCAGCGCCCATAAAAATTATAGGAAAATAACCTATTGATTTACCCATGCATCTACAACATTTATATAAACATGAATGCATCCAGTAAGCACACAACAAACAAACAACGTTCAAATATCATTTACATAGTAGAATAATCATAATAAACACAACAAAAACTTATTTGTTCATAAAATATGACCAACTGGTTGCGTACAAAGGATGAACCTCCTAGCCATAGGCATTGTTGTTCATTTTCTCTCAATAGCAGGCCACCCCCTGTTGAGATTTGGGTAACTTGGAAAGTGGTCCCCTTGTGGTTTTGGGCCTCTAACCACAAGAGGGAAATGTTTGTACCATTGTGCCTAGTACTTTATGTCTAATTTCACTTTGACTTAGGAGATTTAAGTCAAAAGTGAAATTTGTCACTTTTAGCCTAAAGTGACTATTAATTCACTTTGTGGGTGAATTGAAGGACATAAAGTGAACTTAGGGAACTTAACCCAAAGTGGGTTTTGAGGTGAGATTCTTTTGGAGAGATCTCAACCTTTGATTAGAGATGGCTTGGAGTGATCCTGGCCATTCATCCATTGAATTTTCTCTATGCTTGGCTCAAGCATGAGGTTTATTTCATTTTAGCATTTACTTGAACCATAAACAAATGCAACTACACAATGTACAACTGCTGCAATATCCAAGATCACAAGACGAATAACCATGCACAAGAACACAAGAAATATCTTGGGAAAACCCTTCTCAACAAGGGAGAAAAACCTAGCAATCCTTTGCTATATTCTCAAGAGAAGATCCTCCAACCATGAAACCCTAATGCACACAAGAGAGTGCTCTACTACCTTGAAACTTGCACCCAAGAGAGGTGCACACTTCAGCCCTAGAAGATGTACTTGCTGAAATTTCTAAATGACAAGTGACTTGTATGTTTCCTCAATGGGGACATCACCTTTATTTATACTAGATTGGACAAAGCAAAAGTGGTGTCTATTGGCACAACAGGGCCGACCTCAATAACTCAGAAAATAATTAATTATTACAATAAACATTAATTATCCTTCACATATGGTGGAGTCGACCTGTATCCTTTACATTACAATTAGGGTTACATGTAAATCTTACTCTTAGACAATATAGCAAGGGATCTCACACATCCACTAATGCTCAGCCACTAGGGGCACGTCCACCTGTGCTCAGCCACAGGGACGTCCTACTCAACAGATCTCTATCTCACTAAGTCCACAGGAGAATCATCTGGAGTACCGTCTCAAGCCTGACTCAACTGAGTCCACAAGGCAGGAGACCACAGGTCATAACAACTCAGTCCAGAGTCTGACGCACACCCATCACATGGGCACCTTCACCCCACACAGGGGTACACATTATTTCATCTCAATCCAGAGAGGAACGACACACACATCTCATGGGCATCCTCACCCCACACAGGGGCACACATTGTCTCATCTCAGTCCAAAGAGGAACGACACACCCATCTCATGGTCACACCCAACACATGGGCTCTCTCATAGGTTGACTCAACTCAGTCTCAGAGGAGAACGTGTCCTGGAGGATGTCTCATGAAGCTGTAATCATCAACACTCCCTCTCAGCTAGGGAGGCATTCTCCACCAGGGTAAGTCTCTCACGGTAGTACTCGAACTTCGTCTTGGCAAGCGGTTTGGTGAAAATATTTGCAATATGCTCATCTATAGGAAGGTATTGCACGTGTATTGCTTTCCTCTGCACCATGTCTCTGATATAATGATATTTTATCTCAATGTGTTTCGATCTATCGTGAAACACAGGATTCTCAGAGAGCTTCACACAGCTCTGGTTATCACAATGAATAATGGTAGGATCCATCTCATGATCAAATAAATTTGTCGGGAGCTTGCGAAGCCACACTGCTTCGCGGATTGCCACACTCAATGTTATATACTCTGCTTCTGCAGTACTCAAGGCCACAGAGCTCTGATTCCTGCTGCACCAGGAAATCATGGCAGACCTCAAGGTAAAACAACAATCGGATGTGCTCTTCCGATCCACTGCACTCCCTGCCCAATCTGCATCGGCATATCCCTACAAACTCATGTCTACACTGGAGGCATATCTCAGGCCATATCTAACTGTGCCTCATAGATATCTCAATACATGCTTCGCTGCTATCCAGTGAGTCTGTCTCGGCAGACTCATGAACTGACGAAGTACATTCACTGCATAGCATATGTCAGGTCTAGTGTTAGCCAGATACATCAATGATCCAATCAGTTGTCGATATAAATGTGGATCAATCTCGCCTGAATCAGTAGAAGCATCATTCATCTTCTTCAAATCCATCACCATTGGTGTAGGCATGGATTTACAGTTTGTCATTCCGAACTTCTTCAATATCTCCACTGCATATTTTCCTTGACTGAGGAAAATCTCATCAGTCCTCTGCCATACTTCTAGTCCCAAGAAGTAGTGCATCATACCCAGATCCTTCATCTCGAATTCAAAAGTCAATGCTCACTTACATTCACCAATAAGTCTTTCTGAACCGATGAGGAATAAGTCATCCACATACAGGACCAAGATCAAGGACTTGTCACCAACAATATGATAATATAGGTTTGGATCAGCAACACTCTTGTTGAAGCCCAAACTCATCAAGAATCCATCAGTCTTCTCGTACCAAGCAAGAGGTGCCTACTTTAGTCCATAGAAGGCTTTCTTCAACCTGCACACATGAGTTTTTTTCTCGTCGTGTATCACAAATCCATCTGGATGCTCGATGTAAACTTCTTCCTCAATCTTGCTAATGTTTAAGCCATTATTATAGTTCTTTGCATTTCATTAGATAACAATAGCATAATACAAGATCATTGAGAAATACACAATCACAAGAGACATAGCATTTATCCTGGGAAACCCTCTAGGGGAAGAAAACCCANGTTAATGTTTAAGCCATTATTATAGTTCTTTGCATTTCATTAGATAACAATAGCATAATACAAGATCATTGAGAAATACACAATCACAAGAGACATAGCATTTATCCTGGGAAACCCTCTAGGGGAAGAAAACCCAACCAAACTTCCTTATTATAGATAGCCAATACAATGTCAAGAGACCTCTTAAACTAATGCAAAAGATCCTTTCCCAGATATGCGCCACTCTCTCTCCTTCTATTAACTGCAATTCCAAAACTTGTCTCACAAATGAGCAAGTGAGTTGTGTGTCTAAGTGAGGCGCTAGCCTCCTTACTTATACAAGACTGGCACGTGTGAAGTGTCTCTTCACTGGCAGGGTCGACTGCTCCAACTGGGTGGTTATAACCACCTTTATTATGTTTTGGGGCCTCTTTGATATATTCTGGGGCCGACTTCTTCTTTTTCCTTTTACAATTACAATATGACCAAACCGCAGAAGGAGATTTGGTCCTTTTAATGTACGACATGATCAATCCACAATGGGGATTGATCCAATNCCATTTTACAATTACAATATGACCAATCCGCAAAAAGGGATTTGGTCCTTTTAAAGTAGCCAACATGATCAATCCACAATGGGGATTGATCCAATGAATAATATATCAAATAAGAATAAGAATACACTTTGCAGTTACATTATTTCAACACTCCCCCTTAACAAGAAGGGTATTCTTCAGCAGCATCATGCGAGAGAGAGAGGACAACATCATCAACAACATCAAGTGGGTGAGAGG
>JASDQU010103796.1:129255-187199 GCA_032191745.1 Picea mariana | reverse complement strand
AACCAGGTCCGAGCCCCAACGTGCCTGGGATTCGTTCTTATTGGCATAGAGTGTCCCCGAGGATTCAAAAATAGGTTCCTACCTTCGCTCGAGAAATATGTCAGTGCCTCAAATGAAAGTGGAAGTAGAGAAAATTGTGTCTGAAGGACACATGTTGAAGGCCATGCCCTCCCAGAAGCAGACACCGCAGAGGAGGGGAAGGCCCGAAAAAAATAAGGAATTAGGAGGAGGAGGCCACCTTCCAACATTGTTGAATGCACACTCGGTCGTTGAGGAGTTTATAATGCACGTTACCCATCCAGAGCCTGTCAGGGCTACCAGTCGACGAAGCAAGAGTTGAATGAGAAAGATAGAGACATCAGGTTCTAACATTGGAAACCCCAACCAACAGCTAGAGCAGGCACAACTTTCCATAGCCGAAATTTATCAAGAAAATAGAGAATTGAGGAGATAGCTGGCAGCGAAGAACCAAGAGGTATCAGCATTGCAAGGTCGTGGAGGAAGCACAAATTAGCTCAATAGACAGCTTCGGGAAGAAAAAGATACGATTGTGAAATTGCATGAAGCACAGAGGATGATGGAGGAGGAGAACATGAGAGCACTGCAAGGGGCAAGGAGCAGTCTGAGAGAAGGTTTGTGTGCAGGAGATACCTGATGGGTGGATTCTTATTTTGTAATATTAGATGTGACGCATGTTTTGATAGTTTTCTCTGTTAGTTGTGAGGATTTTCATGTTATCGATGTAACCGGTTCAGTTGGCCAAGGTGTTCGTGGTGTTCATTGTATGTAACCTAAGCTTGGCGGAAATTTTAATATATGAAAGTTCGAAAATGTTTTTCCTGAAAGGATTCTAGTCCTAGTAGTCAAAATTATCGTGTTTCCCTTTCGTGTGTAAATCTACCATGTTCTTATCTAATGTCCTCGTAATTAAATTTGCTTTTACAATTATCGTTGTTCTGAATTGTTTTGTAAGTTCGTTGATATTTTCATTTAGCAACTTACGACACCCATTAATATTGAAATAGAGTTACTCACTAGAGACTCATTAAATAAAACCTAGAACTCGACTAGTGGGTAAGTGATGCACTCAGGACTTCTTTTACGTTAAATGCACTAAATTGAGCTAGATATCATGACTGTTGATGCTAGGTGAGCATCGGGGATCGGCATTCAGAAAATAAAATAAACGCGTATTTTTTTCGTGGGTTATCGTTCTTTGAAACTCCCGACTCCGTAAATGTTTCAGAAGTCGGCGATCAATGATTATTATTTCATTTTTTGTTCAATGCTTATTTTGTTAACCTTTCGTCGATGTCGAATTGATCTATCATTGGCGATATTCATGGTGGTTATTGTCGCAAAAGAAATTTTGAGTCTGCCAACACCGACGAAGATCAGAGCTCGACAACTTTGATTCTCTCTATCGTTTTATTTCACTCTTAATCCTTCCTGATGCTGAAATCCTTAAGTGTGTCGAGGAAAAATTTGACTGTCATTTCTCTGATTTAGATACTCGTCTTTTAAGTTAATGATTTTCACATGTCCAAGCAAGCTTTAAAGGCCTAATGAGAAACAAAAGGGATAAGTAAAGGACACATTTTTCATATCAGACAATGCCAAAAGATCAAGTGGTACCCGAAAAGTGAGATTTTACGTAGAAATTTTAGGGTGTGTTGAGTGCTCAACAAATGGAGATTCACTGGGCGAATGCATAATCTTTGTTTTTCCTTCATGCTCGGCTAGTACGAAAGCTGGTGGAGAAACTTTCCTAGTTTTAAATCAGAGCCTCTTTTACCTTTTCAATTTGAAGTCCGTTGGTTGATGCTTCTGGGTCTACCCATGGGGTTTTGACCTTTATTCCTCCTTTGTTTCCTATAACCCTGAATTACGTCTCCTTTTTACAAAATTCTAGCAAACCATTCACTAGCATGAATCCCTTAGTTACCTTTACTCATTCTCTTTGGTGTTCCTTTGCTACAAGCAAGCATCCATAGCCCTGGCAGAGTCACCCCAACATCACAGACCTTGGTTCATTGCCACCGAGTGTCTATAGCCTCAGCAAAGGTATCTGCATACCCTCCCCTACTGATCACTCTTTTGATAATGTCCATTTTATTTCGGCATGATACCCTGAGTGAGTGAGACAGGATGAAGTCTGTTTATTTCGCAAAGTGAGATGGTTAGGTGGAAACTTTTATAGCTTTGTGTTCGGGTTCATGTAGTCCTTTCTGGATTTCCTTCTTACCCTTAAGGTCTTACCAAACCACTAGGCAGACACTTCTATCATTTCTTCGAAGGTGTTCATTTGTGTGGGTTAGATGGAGGGCTCCTCAAAGAAACCGCAAGTTCCTTGATGCTTCTTGTGTTGTATGTGAGCGATGAGTTTGAAACAAAGTTCTCTATGTCGCGTGACTTAAGTTCAACCATTGTCCTACTAAAAATAACTTTCAAAAGCGCAGAAATCCAGAAAGGAAAAGAAAACTGAAAAGGAAAGTATTTTGAAATCCTAAAAACACTAAAACAAGATGCCTTTCCTTTTTTTTTTCTTTTTTTTTTTAATTGGAAATAGTGTTTGAGGGCTTGGCCATTTACTAGGAGGGCATCAGGTTCCCCCCTCGAATTTTGTAACTGATAAGTGCCCTCCTCAATCTTCTCAGCCACCTGGAAAGGTCCAAGCCACAGATACTGAAACTTAGAATGTTTCCCCTTCAGCTCATTTGCTTTGTCCCATTTCAGTACTAAGTCTCATATTTCAAAATCCTCCTCTTTGGCCTTATGCTTGTCAAACCACCCTTTCACTATCTATTGGTGAGCTATGGATTTTGACTTAGTATTTTCTCTCTCTTCTTCTAGCATGAGCAGAGTATCAATTCGTTGTTGTATGACCGATGAGGGATCCCCATTGGAATCTTGGGCTAGTTGAAGAGATGGAAGATAAAGCCCATTTGGGCGAATGGATTCCTATCTGTAAACTAGGAAGTGTGGGGAATTTCCTATGGCTTATTTGGGTGTGATTCTATCGTCCCATAAAGATTTATGGAGTATATTATGTCAATTCCTTTGGTTATTTGCAACCATATTCTTTAGTATTCTTACTAGGTTCTTATTGGTCGATTCTGCCTTCTCGTTTCCCTGTGGATAATAATTTGCAGAGTACCTAATTATGATTCCTTTGTCCAAAGAAAAATTCATCAGTCAAGTGGAAGAGAAGTAATTTTCATTATCAAAAACAAAGACAGAAGGGACACGAAACCTCGTGATTAGTTGTTGCTCTATGAATTGGATCACCACTTTTTCATTTACATGAGTCAAAGGGATAGCCCCTGCCCATTTTGTGAAGTAAGCAGTGGCAGTCAGAATGCACTTGTGTTCTTTTAAAGAGCTTGGTGTGATTTCTCCTATGATATATAATCCCCATTGCTCAAAACTCCTAGAGAAAATCACTGGCTGGAGTGGGATTTCCACTCTCTTCTCCCTCCTAGTGCTTACTTGACAAGTTTTACAGTTTCTGGCTTAGGTATGGGCATATTTGAATAAGGTGAGACAATAATAACCAAATCTAAGTATCTTATGAGCGGTGGTGTTTCCTGCGAAATGTACATCGACAAGGCCATCATGTAGATCCTTGAGAAATTTGTCTGCATCTTCACGTTCGAGACATCTTAAAAGTACCCCATCATAATTAATCCAAAAGAGTACCAAATTTATGAGGCGATATTGTGCATATTTTAACCTAAGAGTTCTCCTTTCCTTAGGGTTGAGATTTTATGGGTAGGCCCCATGGTGTACGATGTAAGTCAGATCCTTATACCAAGAATCGGGCCCTGGGGAAATGTATGAAGCTTCACCACACCATAATTCCATTTTATTCTCCCATCTGGAATCTTCATTTACTTGGTCCTGGGCTTCAGCTACGAGTTTACACAACCCTTGCCCTTTGATAGGTTTGGTAGGTTTTATATATAGATCAAATTATTGGACCACTGCCATCCAGTTCCCTCTTCTTTCCCCCATCTCTTGCTGAGTAAACAAGGATTGAACTCTAGGGTGAGGCACAATCACTTTGGTGTGGTTCTTGAGGATGTAATACCTGAAGTGTTTTACTACCTTGTATACCGCATAGGCATGTTTATCCATAGCAGGATAGTTAATTTTGGCTCCCTGGAGATTAGTTCTCATGAACAACATCGGAGATTCATTGTTGTCATATCCTTCTGAGTCAATACTATAGCTAACAACTGGTCGGAGGCGAAAGTATAGAGGAAGAAATCCCTATTGAAATCAGGACTTCATAGCACAGGGGACCGAGATATAGAAGTTTTAATATTGTTGAAATATTCCTTTTTCTCATCATCCCACTTAAATTTGGCATCTTTTTGAATCATCTTTTGTAAGGGTTTGATGATTTCCATGAAATCAGGAGTGAATTTCCTCACAAAATTGATTTTCCTGAAAAAGGACTGCATAAATTTCTTGTTATGGAGCAACAAGAGTTGAGCTATGGTTTTAATCCTTTATGGGTCTATGCGAATACCTACTTGGGATATAATATGACCTAACAGCTTACCTTCCTTGACGTCAAAAATATTTTTCTTTGGATTTAAGGATACACCGTATTTCCTACACCTTTCGAAAATCTGAGTTAAGTATTGGATGTGTTCTTATCTGTTCTTTGAATACACAGTTACGACTTCTAGATACACTACCACACACTTGTTTATTATTCCCCGAAATTCTACGTCCATGGCCCTTTGGAAGGTCACTCCTGTGTTGATTAACCAAAAGTCATGTGTTTATAAGCGAAGATTCCCTACTTGGTTCGGAAGGTATTTTTTAAACGATCCTCCTCTGAAACCAAGACTTGGTTGTAACCTGAGAAACCGTCTAGTAGGGAGAAAATCTCTAAGCCAAACACGGTCTGCAAGAGTTTCTCCATTGGTAGGACTAGGTAATTGTCCTTTTCTGAAGCTCTATTGAGATTTCTAAAATCTACGCATAAGCAAATTTCTCACGACTTTTTCCTCATAGGAACCAGATTTTCTACCCATGCAGAATTCCTGACTTGGAAAATGATCTTGGAATCTAAAAGTTTCTTTAATTCCTTATACATGAGAGGTTCCAGGGATAGGTGATACTTTCGGAGCTTCTGTTGGAAAGGTTTCACCTCAGGTTTCAATGGTATAGTGTGTTGAATGATCCGGGTGTCGTAGGTTTTCAGGTCTTGGTAGGACCATGCGAAGACATCTTGATATTGTCTGAACAGTGTGAGATAAGCCTTTCTTTCCTCTTTAGATATGGTCTTTCCGAGATTCACATTCTTTGTATTTTTCGGGGTTTCGAGATTTATAGTTTCATGCAGGGGACAGGAGCTACCATTCTTAGCATTTTTAGGCCCCCTAAATCGCTCTTTTAGATCGAACAGATTTTCCAAGTTGGCTATCCCCTTTGGGATCGTGTCATACTTTTATCTATCAATAGGTTGACCTATCCGAGGATCAGTTCCTACTGGTGGTTCTTGAATACTTCATCGTCAATATCCAGGTCTCTAAAATTGTTTTTGTTAGTCAGGAAATTTATGATTTGTTCATCTCCTTCAAATACCTTCCAATTAGAAATATTGTTAGGCACCGATGGTTTGTAGAGTACTTCCATAGTGAACCGGGAGACTTCATAGTCCTCCATAGGTGACAGCCTCGAAGCAGCTATGGCCAGGGAATCAGCAAGGACATTCTTTGCTCTGGGGATCATGGTGATATTGAAAGCTTCAAAATGCTCCATTGACCTATGCACTTCCTACTGATAATTCTTCAAGTTCAGGGAATTGCAATGTATAGTATTCCTTACTTGTCTAACGATAATATCTGAGTCCCCGAAAACTTTCAATTCTTTGACGTTCAAGTCTATGGCTTTCTTTAACCCTTATACTAGAGCTTCGTACTCGGTGATGTTATTGGTGCATTCGAATTCTAGTCTATAG
This sequence comes from Picea mariana, assembly GCA_032191745.1. Taxonomy (NCBI): domain Eukaryota; kingdom Viridiplantae; phylum Streptophyta; class Pinopsida; order Pinales; family Pinaceae; genus Picea; species Picea mariana. Next base: position 181,222 of record JASDQU010103796.1, on the reverse strand, counting down.
GACAAGAAATGAAGTTTACCTTTTGGATCAACGAGGATGAACCCTGTCCCCGATCCCTCCTGCGATTTAAATCCATCAAATTATATGGTTCAAATTTATGAACGACAATCTCCCTCTTCTTCTTCCTTATTTGTTTTTAGCTTTCCTATCTTTTGTTCTGTAATTTCTAACGCAGAGTCTTGGCAGAAGAGGGTGTCTTATGTCAGTATCGATGATTTCTCTTGAAAAACCATTTTAGAGTTTTGAGTGAGGGGGACATCGGATAAGAGAGGAGAAAAGTTTTCGGAGTGGGAATCGCAGGAATAATTTCCCAACACAGGGAAATCTGTAGACAAGGGTTCATTCAGGGTTTCTAGATCAGTGACCATATGTTTCATATATCTCTCCCTATCGATTTTGATCATATTCTTGTATCCCTTCAGTGGTAGCCAAAGGTGTGCCCAACCTGTGCTAAAGTACCCATTTAACTTCTCATACCAATTTTGACTTAGTAATAACCCATAGTCCTCTAGGATGTCTACCATGATGATGTCAATCGCTTGTACAAATTTAGGATGTTTCAATATTCTGATCATTACATACCTGAGTTCCCCCATGACTTTGACCTGGGTCTTGTCTAGTTGTATCATGTTTTTGTCACTCCGTAGAGGGACGAAATTCAATTTTCTGCAAATTGACAAGGGCATAACGTTGGAATATTCTCCTAAATCTACCAAACAATTATGGAGATTCCTATTGAAAACTTCGAACGTTAAGAGGAAAGGTGGGACAAAAGGCTTTCCCTTCTTATCTTCCAAACAAGTATTCATAGTTGGTTTATTTACTGGGTCTGTGGAAGCTAGATTTATTTCTTGACCATTGCTAGTCGTAGGGTCTTCTACTGAGTTCAAAGATTGTAGAAGGAAGTCCTTCTACTGAGGGATCCTACATATGTCAATTAATGATATGTGAGCCCATAAATTCTTCAAATATTCAACTACGTTGTAATCAATTTGGGCAATTCTCGAGCATGGATGCTTATAGGTTTTTTACTGGGAGCAAAAGGTGTTTTTGGTCGATTGGGGATTGTCTTATTTCTCAAAGTTTGGATAGCAGTGTTGTATTTTGAGACAAGTGGACCTTTACTGTGCGTCTTCACCACTGAGACCTCAATGGGTGGTTCTTTAGACTCAAACAGGTCGTCAGAAGGCATGATCAGGTCGGGATCCCATAGTAGCATGGTTGTATCTTGTGGTGGATCAACCTCTTCCTGGTCGGCAATATTCATAACTGAACTGCTGGATTTTTCGGCTAGGGAGACTTCGTCTAGAAATCGATTGGCCATCAAATTCATGGCATGCACCCATTAAGGGCAGTCTCTTTCAGAGTGGTTTTCCTGGTGATATGTACAGAAAGAATCAGATGCTACATTCCCAAGATCGATATTTAAGTTAGTTGGGGGAGGTTCAATCACCTTGAACGGTGGTTTCCTTTTAAAGAAATTCTTGTAGGGCCTCTAGCCTTGGTTTCCTTCCCTTGCATTTCTCTTCATGTCTATAATCTCATTTGATAATTACTTAACCATGCGTTGTAGATATTTTACGTCTCCAAAACCCTTGTCGGGAGTTTGTTCTGCCTATTTCCCCGGTGGTCTAAACAAAAGTAGTCCTCTCCTGGGAGGAGGTTGAAATTATTTCTTAACTAATAAAACCTAGCCTTGTTTACACCCTTTCATATGGAATTCTATCGTTTTGGATTCTTCAAAATTCTCAGCTAGGGTTTGTTTAGCAGCCCGTTTTACAAACATGGAAATGGAATTTGGGAGAGCATTAGCCTAAACTTCGAATGCAATTCCTGAGTTGGCTTAGCTTCAGGCTGGAAATTTTTCAAGATGTTCATGAATCTTTGATTGAAGTCTTTGACCCTTTCTTTCAAAATCATGATGGCAGAAAACAACTTGGCCATCAGATCTCCCATAATTATTTCTTCGGCAAATTTGTCTAGAAAATATGTCTAGAACTTCATCCAACTAGTTATAGATCCTATCGGTAGATTGAAGTACCACATGGCCGCTGAATTTTCAAATGTATAGGGGAAAAGTATGCATAATACATGTTCATGTTGAACGTTCATAAGCCTGATCGCTAGTATTAATTTCTTGATATGATCTTAGGCAATCCATAAATTTCGAGATCGAACTTAGGAAGCAACTTCTCTGGATGACAAGGAAGGTTATGAACTAGTCCTAGGAGGGCCAAAGCATCTCTAGCTAACCAAGGTTGATTGTTCAAAGGTGGGTTCCCCATTTCATCATTATGGTCATTGTTGCCTTCCATATCTTCAGACTATGAGTTAAGCTCCTCTTCTTCTAAAAAGTCGTCCAATTCAGAGACGTCGTCGGCTGGCGTTTCGGGTATCAAATCAAGAGGTTCTTGGATTTTGGTAATTGTGAAATCTATTAAGTCTTCTACCGAGCGTACAAAAACCTCGTCGGGAGTACTAACCATTCGTCTTATTTGTTGTTTTCTTCGAGGGAGTATGGGAACTAAGGACAATGCATTGATCTGTTAGGCGTAGGCTCTTGTGATTATTCTGAATTGATTTACTTCCTTGTGAGGAAGATCATAAGGTATTTCAGGGTGAAAAGGTTCTTCCTCGGGCTGGGGTGAGTTACTCATTTCAGGAGTACTCAACATGTGTGGGATGTCTTGGGAATGAATAACCATGCATGTGGGATATTTTGAATCTATAGGATGTTTGAAATACTCTGTAGAATATATATCCATCCATTCATTCTCAGGCCCTCCTTCTAGTGCCAATTCTGTTGATGGGCCTTAAATCCCTTGATTCAATAGTAGGAACCAAACCTGCCTTCGAGACCCAATTACAATCTGCAGCGTTTAATAGTGGAATGGTTCTCCAGATCTTGCGATCTGGCCAAATTATCGATGGGCTTTACGTTTTCTTGTGAATTCTCTTCCTTCAGTTTGGACTATTCTCTTTTGTATATTTTCTCTTGGGTGGGACTGATATGAGATGTAAGTCGGTATAAACCAACTTGGCAACAAAAATGGAATTAAGTTTTTACTATTGGGGAAGAAGCTGAGCTTAGGATAACCCGTTCCTCAAGCATGCAGATGACAATTTTATACCACAAGCCTAGTACTAATACACTAACCATGTGAGCATCAAATTATTGTTCGAGATACTAATTACGAGAAATAAAACACATATGCAATGAGATAATGGAAAGCAAAATAATTCATCTACCATAACCATTCATCACATGATAACACAACGATCAATCTTCATCATGAAAGCAAAGAACAACAAAACATTGCACCAGATAACTTGACAACAGAATTAATTTCTCTTACTCATTACAGCATCATTCATGAAATATGATAGGAAATAATTCTTCTTCGCGTCCAATCATACATGTCGTTGATGAAAATAACTTGTCTCAGGTCCAGAAGGACTTCTTAATTCAAGGCAGCTTCCAAAAAAACTTTTAACAACCAGAAAGAAATAGTTATTTCCACAACCATTGACCCTTAACTAATTGGTCAATGTCTTTATTTATAGTCTAAATTCCAATTGAAAACAATGGCTAAGTGCAGCCTAAGATAAGCAAAATACGCCACGTGGCGTCATCTTCTAACAGTTTCTTTAACAGTCAACCAAGATAATTCTTTGAAAGGATGAATTTTCTCATACTTGGACCAACTAATCAACAGTTCGTCGCAGGTTTGGGCCCATGGAAACTTGTGTTGTTCCATCGAAGTCATGTAAAATCCTTGGATCTCTACTGCATGCACTCGATACTCCACTATACTTGCTTTTAACTGTTGTAGAACAATATGAGATCTGATCGGATGTTCCATGAACCGTTACACGTGCCCCGGTGTTGCATCGGTCACTGTCAACGGCTCTTCAGCCCATAATCCATCTTGTTTAGCATGTGATCCAAATATTTTGCATAGGTCGATGAAGTCATTAGGGGTGCTGAACTCGGGGACTCCAGTATCCTTCAGTGCTTTGTTGATTTTTCTCTAATGCTTCTTTCGGGTTCCTTGGCGAGGTTGTGGAGAAAACTTTGTTCAGTGATCGGAGGGATATTTCTTGCAATCTGCATTTGAAATAGTTTAAAAATTATTTATCAAGCAAAGAATAGTAAGACGTAAGTGGAAATAATAGATTGATACATACCTGTAGAACTCATTAGTCCTGATTGTTTAATACTTACATGATCCCAATGACCTTTTGAGTGACCTGTAATGTCTATGTCTGCATCGCCTCTCCTCTTTAGTTTGGATGAGTTACACCCATGCACCATAGTGTGGTATATCAGGTATGGCAGATACGAGCGTCGAAAACATTCCATTAGTTGCTTGCCTCTTGGGGTCGGGAAAAGATGCCAAAGTCGAATGTGTGTTGAGAGTGAGCGTAAGTTCCCAAGAGGTCGGATATCGTAATAAAGGAAGTCGTTAAATGTCTCAGGTCGAGGAAATTTGTTATTCCAAAAGCTATATCACTAAGTGTGTCAACCATAATTCAATAATAATGGAGGTTGGGGGAATTAAATAAAATGGAATCATCGTGCCACATATTGGCTACGTTTCATATGTCCTGGATCATATCCATCATGTAGATGTGACGTGTTAATCCTTCAAGACATCCCATCGCAAGGCATGAATGTTCCTTGGCACATTCCACCTTGTTGCTCTGTTCTTCTATAAATTCTATATGTCTATGTGGGTTCTACGCATCAGCCAAGTTTGTATACCAGTAGAGACAGGTCTTGCAAGTTCAATTCTATCAACTCTTTGTTGTATTCTTTTATCTAGTCGCAGACGTCTAAGAAAATACGTTGTTACACCATGGGATCCCCTCAAAACATGGGACGGGGTTTGCGAGGCATCTGAAGCGCCAGGTTCGAGCCCCAATGTGCCTGGGATTCTTTCTTATTGGCATAGAGTGTCCCCGAGACTTCAAAGATCGGTTCCTACCTTCGCTCGATAAAGATTTCAGTGCCTCAAATGGAAGTGGAAGTAGAGAAAATTACTTCTGAAGGACACATGTTAGAGGCCATTCCCTCTCAGAAGAAGGCATCGCAGAGGAGGGGAAGGCCTAGAAAAAATAAGGAAGTAGGAGGAGGAGGCCACCTTCCAATGGGGTTGAGTGCACACCCGACCATTGAGGAGTTTATAATTCATGTTACCCAGTCGGAGCCTTTCAGGGCTACTAGTTGAGGAAGTGGGAGCCGAATGCGAAAGACAGAGACATCGGGTTCTAACGTTGGAAACCCCAACCAATAGTTGGAGCAGGCACAACTCGCCATAGCCGAACTTTATCAAGAAAATAGAGAATTGTGGAGACAACTGGCAGTGAAGAACCATGAGGTATCATTAATGCAGGGTCGTGGAGGAAGCACAAATTGGCTCAAGAGACAGCTTCAAGAAGCAGAAGATACGATTGTGAATCTGCACGAAGCGCAGAGGATGATGGAGGAGGAGAACATGAGAGCACTGTAAGGCTCAAGCAACGGTATGGGAGAAGGTCCTTGTGTAGGAGATACCTGATGGGAGGATTCTTGTTTTGTAATCTTAGACATGACGCATGTTTTGATAGTTTTCTTTGTTAGTTGTGAGGATTTTCACATTCTCGTTGTAACCGGTTCAGTTGGCCAAGGTGTTGGTGGTGTTCATTGTATGTAACCTAAGCTTGGCGAGAATTTTAATATATGAAATTTTAAAAATGTTTTTCCTGAAAGCATTCTAGTCCTAGTAGTCAAAAGTATTTTGTTTCCCTTTTGTGTGTAAATCTACCATGTTTTTATCTAAGCTCCTCATAAATTAGCTTTGTTTTTACAGTTATCATTGTTCTGAATTGTTTTGTAAGTTTGTTGATATTGTCCTTTAGCAACTTCCAACGTCGATTAACGTTTACGTGGCTTTACTGACTCAAGACTCATTAAATAAAACCTAGAACTCGACTCATGGGTAAGGGTTGCACTCGGAACTTCATTTATGTTAAATGTGCTAAATTGAGCTAGATCTCGTGACTGTCGATGTCGGGTGAGCATCGGGGGTTAGTGCTCAGAAAATAAAATTAACGCGTAGTTTTTTCGTGGGTTATCGTCCTTTGAAACTCCTGACTTCGTAAACGTTTTGGAAGTGAGCGATCAACGATTATTATTTCATTTTTTGTTCAATGCTTATTGTTTTAACCTTTCGTCGATGCTGAATTGATTGGTCATCGACGATATTCTTGGTGGTGCTTGTTGCAAAAGAAATTTTGCGCCTGCCGATGCCGACGAAGATCGGGGCTCACCAACTTTGATTCTCTCTAGCATTTTCTTTCACGTTTAGTCCTTCCCGATGCCGAAATCCTTAAGCGTGTCCTGTCATTTCTCTAATTTAGATACTCATATTTTAAGTTAATCATTTTCAAATGTCCAAGTAATCTTTTAAAGAATTAATGAGAAACAAAAGAGATAAGAAAAGAACACATTTTTCATATCATACAATGCCAAAAGATCAAGTGGTACCCAAAAAGTGAAATTTTACGTAGACTTTTTAGGGTGTGTTGAGTGCTCAACAGGATGCAGTGGTTGCAGTGTCCTTCTATTCACCTTCTGATCGAATTGTGAAGAGGATAAACTTTGCAGTATGAGAGATTACTTTGTGGCATTTTTTTGGTGGGAGAATAGTTGAAACTACCTCTGGTATCATGTATAGCTGACCCCCCAAAGTAGAAATGATGCTACGGGGTTGAGAATCATAAATAGCATGACCCCTCCACATATATGGTTGGCCTAATAGAACATCACAGACTTCTAATGGGGAATCATCACATAATATATAATCCTTGAAGGGATCGATGTTGTATGACAGGCGACATTGTTGGATGAAACAAAGATCTTGACCCTGGTTGCAGGTATGGTTTTGTTGGCAAATCCAATTGCTTGACAACCTCTATTGAGAAGAAATTATTTTGGCTTCTGCCATCAACAATAAAATGCAGTGGGGTCCCCTTCACCCACATCTGTGAATGGAAGAATCACTTCCCCTCCTCATGATCCTCTTCTGGTTGGTTTGTTGTAGTTGACAGTAGCAATGGGTTCTACATCAATGATTTGTCTCCTTTTCTCATTTTTTTAATCAGGTTCCAATTCAAGGTTTGGATCTTTGTATTTGAACTTGGATACCAATGAATGTATTGGGCGACATTCATCAATGTTATGCCAAGGGATGTTGTGGAACTCACACCACTTTCTGGAGTCTTTCTTAGACTTCTTGTTACCCTTCTTTTCCTGCATCTGGAGTTGGGTATCTTGAGGTTGGACTTCCTTACTCTGTCCTTCATTATGTGAGTTAGAGTTTCATTTTGCATGCTTCTCCCACTTACTCTGCTGCTCAATTTTGACTGAATATCGATAAGCAACTCCCAATGAGGAGATATCCAAAAAATCCATCTTTGTTTTGATGTACCTTTGCAAACCATTGTGGTACTTCAAAAACAGGTGTCGCTCAGAGTCTTTGATACCCAAATTTGAGCACAATTCATGAAAGATGTTGGTGTACCCTGGTACTGTCTGATCTCTTTTCTGACGCAGAGTTGTCCATCTCATGTATTGGTCATCATAGTTTCTGACAGGGTATAACTCCTCCTTTAAGGCATATACAAAGGCTACCCAAGTGTGTTCTCTCCCAAATAGTGTAGATTCATCTGTGGTGTACCTATCCCAGTAACATTCCCACCAAGCTCTGATATGGGGAAGGTATTTAAGGAGAAAAAAGGTGATCTTCTCACTATCGGAAAAAATTTGGACAGAGTAATAACCTTCTAGCAGATTCAACCATTTTTCTAGAGCATCTGCATCTATCGAGCCTTCAAATAAGGGGATATAAAAATTGACTTGTACCTTGAAGGGTGTCTCACTTGCAAAATGGATTCTTGTCAAATATGCCATCGCTGCCACCATTAATAGTCTTCGAAGGATCTAAGAAAATTTGTCCATCATCTCATTCATCTGTCGCATGAGGGATTCCTCGAGCAACTTCTTGAAAGGATATCATATTTTTTCATCTCTCTTTTCTTCCACCATGGGAGGTTGCTTTGGTTGGCGAGAGGAATTTTCCTCAAGCGAAACTAGCTTGAGACCAAACTCTCTATACCATGGCCTCGTCGAGGACCTGCTCTGAGAAATAAAAAGCACCAACCTACTCTAATACCACTGATCCAGATTAGTTTGAGAACAACATGAAGGCAGAAATATAACCGAGATATAACAATGAAATACACAAAAATATAGAAGAGAACACAAAAATACAGTGAAACCCAACTTCTATTACTGAATAAGATATAAAACCCTTGTAGAATACAAACTGGAAAAATGTGGTAACCTATCTCTAAAAAGAAAGAGATGCTAGCTATGATTCATTCACAAGAATCTTTACATCACACTCCATTGCATGCCTAATGGGCCTATTTCACCTCAATTATATATGAGAGGGTAACAATGATAAATTTATTCCCATGATGCATGTGGGATGAATTGGACTACGTTTATAAAATTACATAGGCATGTAAAATACTAGGAATTCTCAGGAGGTCACCCATCCCAGCACTACTCTAGCCCGAGCGTGCTTAACAACGAAGTTCTAATGGGATCTTGTGCATTAACACTATGTTGTAGGAATGTACATAAGACCATTACATGATGTTTGTGATTAAAAAATGAAGATGACATTACATTCCATTCCCCACCAAAAGGGTGAATGTCATGGTTTATAAAAACCACAGGCTCAAAATGGTGATTCAGTGGAAAAGGTGGATGGCCACCAAGATCCATTTGGATAATTGAGAGTGTACTTGGAAGTAAAATTGTGATATGTTCTATCACCATCCCAATATGAATATGTGAAGCCTATGAGATCCAATGAAAAACTAAGTGAATAGTGAATGTTATAACTCATGGTGCCCTGAACATATCAGAGGATGTGTTTGGCAGCCTTCCTGTGCATATCATGGGGCTCCTGCATGTATCTGGAAACTGCGCCTACTTCATATGAGATATCCAAATGAGTGTGGGTGAGATACATAAGACTCCCCACCAACTGGTGATACAAAGTGTTGTCCATTAATGGTGTATCCCCGCCATCCTCAAGTTTGATCCCAAATAAGAAGGGTGTAGGTGCAGATTCATAGTTTGTCATGTGAAATATATACAGAAGATCCCTGACATACTTATTCTGAGAAATTTTGATGCTAGAATCATCCTCACTGATCTCAAGACTAAGAAATAAGTGTAGTGGACCCACGTCCATCATAGAGAACATGTCATGAAAAATATATTTCACTACAACAATGGTTGAAGTAGAGCTACCAATGATGAAAATATCATCAACATAGAGTACTAAAATCATGAAAGAGACAATAGTCCTCAGCATGTAAACATTGCAATCAAATTTACATCTAAAAAAATCATGTGAAAGAAGATAAAAATCCATATTTTCATACCATGCTCTAGGTGTCTGCTTGAGGCCATATAGCACCTTCTTCGATGTGCATATTAAAGATGAGTTATGAATGAACCTCGATGGCTACTCCATGTAGATATCCTCTGAAATATCACCATGAAAAAAAGAATTCTTCACATCCATCTGGTGAAATTCCCATCCTTTGGTTCTTGCAATCGATAGAACCAAGTGAATGGAGTCCATCTTTTCTACAGGAGAAAATGTCTCATAATAATGTATCCCATGAATCTGTTGAAATTCTTTTGCAACTAATATTTCCTTGTACCTACTTACTTGACCATATGTTTCTCTCTTGGTCCTATAGACCCATTTTCATCTGACAAGTTTCTTCCTTAGTGGAAGTGGAACTAGATCCCAAGTCTGATTCTCTAGGAGTGAGTGATACTCCTCCTACATGGATGCTTCCCATAATGGATTTCCCATAGCCTCACTGTATATATATGGATCAGAATATTGAACCATATAGCAATGCATGGGTATCGTTGGTTCAGAATCTGAAAATACATGAGAAGGATCCTCATGTTGAGATTAATTCCTCCTCGAATCCAATGGACTCTATGTAAGGTCATCTACTTCCTGAAGTGTGGAATATGCCCACTTGGGAATCTTCTAAAGCTCCAACACTCTCTTCTCATCTAGTTTTACTACCTGCGCTTCTCCAGGTACATAATCTTTTGATTCTGAGTCTAAATATATAGCATCTAAGTGTATGGAATCATCATATCTGATGTCTATAATTGATGGAAGCACAAGAGTATATGCATGTTTCACTAGTGGTGTATGCAAATGACTCTCCTCAAACTAAACACTGCACTTGATAATGAGACATTCTATAGAGGGATCAATCAACATGTACCCCTTCACATTATCTAGATATCCCACAAAGATGCAAGGTGTTCTCTGTGGATCTAATGCTTTCCTCTTTTCAGAAGGAATATGTTCCCATGCTTGAGATCCAAATATGTGGAAGTGTGTGACATATAGTTTATCACATGTCCAATCCTCAAAAGGCGACATGTTCTCAATATATCTATGAGGAGATATGTTTTGTATGTAAGAAGCACAATTAAGTGCCTCATCCCAAATCTTGGAAGGAAGAGACCTCACATGAAACATGCAACTAGTCATCTCCTTCATAGATATGTTCTTCCTTTCAACAACTCCATTCTGATCTGGGGTGTATGGAACTGTATGTTGCAACTGGATACTAGCCTCAAGAAAAACATTTTGAACATATTTGTTGATATTCTCCCCCCCATTTTTTGTACAGAGGATCTTTATCTTCTTCCCAATCTTCTTCTCTACTATAGCTTTGAAGTCTTTGAGATGCTCAAAAAATTTATAATTTTTCCTAAGAAAATAAAACCGAGTATAGCATGAGTAATCATCAATATATGTAAGGAAATACCTTGCGCTTTTTATGGATGAATGTGGAAATGGACCCATAAGATCACTATGAACAATATCCAAGGAAGACGAGGCTCTCCTTGCCTTCCCCTTTTCAAACTTCTCTTCAGGATGCTTTCCAAGAATGTGTCCTTCACAAACCCCTTTAAAAAAGTGAATTTCTAGCAAGCCTTTGACCATTCCTTGTTCGGAAATTCGTTTCATTTACCTAAAGTTTAAAAGGCCAAATATCTCATGCCATACTATACTACTATCATCAACATGTGTTTGTAGTAAAGAGGAGTCATGGTCAGGAAACATAGTGAATTTATACAACCTTGATTTGTGATCTACCTCACCAATTGCAATAATGTAAATGGCATGCATGTCAAGTACAGAAACTGAATCTGATGTAAATTCAACTTTTTTTCTGTATGAGTGATATGATAAACTAAGAGAATATTATAGAAAGCTTTGGAACATGTAAAAAATTCTCAAAACTTCCATTAGGGAGTTCTACTTTTCCCTCTCCTTCCAGTGTTACTGGAGTAACATCCCCCATGAGAATAGGGGGTCTTGAGCATGAACTCAAAGAAGTAAAGGCTTCCTCTTTGGATTCCATATGACGCGATGCACCGGAATATATAATCTATTAATCAGATAATGAATTAATTGCAACCAAATAATGATGATTACCTTTCTTAGGAGCATTATCTTCTTCTTTCTTCTTTTTGGTTCCTTCAGGAATAAAGTTTCCAAGGTTGTTGTTCTAAAGTACATGTGCCATAAGATCGATTTCTTATTCATGCATGTGGATTATTTATGACTGGTTTATTGCAATAAGTACACTACTTTCCATTCATCTTCTTTCCTTTGTAATTTCAAGAGTCTTTGGAACCTAAATAATTCTTGAAGGGCTTAGAATATCCCTCTTTTTCTTTATGTTTCTCCTTTTCTTTCTGTTTGGATTTTTTATTGGATGAACCTTTTCCATATTGCATGGTGAGTGCATGTGCTTTGGGTTCCTTAATTAGACCCAATTGAATGGGTTTTCCTTCTCATGTGTGAGAGAATCAATTAGCTTCTCCATGGTAGGCATATTTTGTAAGGTACCATATTTATTATAATAGCTGAAAACATAAATATTGCAGAGAATAATAGCAGAACAACACAATAGATGAAACCACACCACCAAAATAGTACCTTTATTGATAGTAAACAATGTTCACTTGCCTCTTCGAGGGGGAAACCACCAATAGAGTAGTTCTCTGTTACAATAATTCTCAATACAAAACTTTTCATGCCATTGACTCTTACTTATACTAAATCTATCTGTCAAAAGAACAATCTAGAGGAAGAGCTTCTAGAAGTAGAAGCTTCTATTAGTTCTTGTTACGTTTGAATTATTCTTCTTTATTATTGGGCCTTATTAATAGTGGTCTTTATTACATGGAAAATATATTATTCTACCTATGTGAGGGGTTATGGAGGCTAGGTCCCTAACATTACCTCCCCCTTAAAAAACAATCTTGTCCTCAAGGCTTGAGATGAGGAAATTGTTGTCGAATGGTAGTGGGCTCCCAGGTGGCATTGGTTGGAGTTGTATGTTTTCACTGGACTAACATTTCCTTGATAGTGCGACGACGGAGACTGTTGAGCTCCACTTTTCCATGTTTTCCGGTATACAAAAACATTCATTATTACACATTGCCCTGTATTACGTTGTCGATACACACCATAAACCCTCATTAAACGTCATCATTTGTCATTATATACAGTGTGGTTAAAACATCGTCTTTTCTATATTTTTACTGGTTAAAAGATGATTATATCATGGTTTACTTATGATGGTTTGTGAAGTGTGATTCTTGTACTAGAACAATCGGTGTTCTTGTACCATAACAATAGTTCATCATTTTTGCACCAATATTGTCATTCCAATACCTGTTGTTGTTTAGCATAATCACGCAATTTGAGGCAAAAATCAGAAAAATGGGTTTTCTCCACAGTAACGATGGCATATGAATGCATGTTTCAAAATCCACCCAGGTCGCACGTGCGGACCTCCAGCTCAAGGGGAATAATTCATACAAATTAATAAAAGTTCTAGATAGTTAATTCCTTCCTTGATTTTCATGCAAATAAAGAAGAATATAAAGAATCTTGAACATGGATTCTGTTTCCAGCATGGAAAATTGGTTCTCACATGAATCGTTTTCAAAACAAAGGAACTATTGAGGAGATATTGTTGGTTCTTTAATTGACATTTACACAAATTTCAAGATGTGCCCAGATTTATCAAACCAACTCCAAGTCATGTCCAACGAAAATCAGATAAGGAAAAAGACAAATTTCAATTCAAAATGATCGGTAATCATAACAAATGTATTTGAACATATATTATTTATAGTATGAAGCCAGATTTCCAAGGGATTTGATGCTATACCTTTAACAATCATTTCCTCTATTTTGTAATACTATAAAAGATAGAGGTGTTCATCAGAAAAGAGGAGAATTTTCATTACGTAAAAGATCACTATTGTTAATAGGAGAATCAGATGTGTTGCAGAGAGTTGAGTGCTATCATGTTGTAATTTAAGTTTTCTTCGATTTTAATGAAGGAAAGATTATCGTTATCAGAATTCTGAGCATATCTTCAATCCGAGTTAGTTTCCAGGCACGTTTCCAAGGTAATCCAGGTGACGCCATGTTACTTCCATCATTTAACTAGATTAGCTACAGATTATGTTTCATGGGTTGCATTTCATTTTCAGTTTGTGTGATTATTTTTATTCACATTTAATTTTAGCTTTACAATCTTTCAAGTCTTTTGATTTATTTTATAAATTTATAGATGGACCCTTGAAGAAGAACACCCCAACTCTGCTTCAATTCCACACCATTATTTCACCTTCATTCCTGTAATAATTGATTCTTATTCCTTAGAATCTTAATCACTACTCATATTGTTGTCTTCACCTGCCTTTCATTTTCCTCACAGTTAACTCTGCAATTGCGCCCTTTCCTCTCCTTGTACAGATCCATTCACTTGTACCATTGTATATGCATAGAAATGGATAAGTCTCTAAAATTTTACGTGTATAGATACATGTATAAACTTAATACTGTGAGTGGCTTACATTATCTACACAGACGTTCCTGTGCATAACTTATTCCAATAAAGGTATATATAAAACATGTGTGTGAATGAATAACTTAATGTGTAAGACTTTCTTGTATTAGGGAGCACTTGTGAGTGACTCTAGAGTGATACTAGACTGGATCTCAAACAGAGGCAGGCTCAACTCCATCCATTTAGCTGGCTGGATGCATAAAACGAGGGACCTCATCCAGCGCTTCTCCAATATCCATTTTTGGCATGTTCCTCGTGCACATAATCGGGCTGCTGATGCTCTCTCTAAAAGGGCCCTTGCCGGGGAGACTGGTCTGCTCTCAATCTTTCACTGTGACCATGGGATCGAGAGCTCCACTACTCAATTAAACGTTTTTAGATGAGGCAGACAGCCTAATACACCAACCAGAAACGCAGATTCTGTCGGACTTGATCTTATTGGTGGCTGGGCGAACATCGTCTACATGCATTGGTCTCTTTTAAGCACAAGTATGGATTGTTTTGTCCTATTATTTTGTTTTTGTTTGACTGTCACAGCTCTGGCAAGCGATTGCTGTCCAAAACAGTCGACTGTCTTCTGTGTAAATGAATTTTATAGAAATATAAATTCGAGCAATTTTTTTTGGAAAAAAAAAAAAGACTTTCTTGTATTAAACCCATGTATGATTATGTCATATTGAACTATTTTCATATCATACGTTGAGTTATGAAACATTGGAAGTAGAAGTTATGATGTTATTTAAATTATGTGGTAAATGTTGTGATCTGTGCATAATGGTAGGTAGGTTTTATTTTAGTTTTATATTGCCATGTCACAATTCCATTAAAATTTACTTTGTTTGATGGTAGGCTGTCAATATATAGTTAATCATTATGTATTAGTTTATTATTTTATTAAGGAGTAATTGTTATATTTTGCCATTATCAATATATTGTTGTTTAGTTCATTATGTATATATTGTGATGCCTTATATGTGTGGAGTTAAGAACCTGTGTGATGTGGATGGGGGAGATCATCTTTACATCATCTTTTCATTTTTTTCTAGTTTCACATTTTTTCTTATTTCTATTTCATTGCTTTCTCTTCTTGTTTTCTTGGGTGTATTTTTTCAAGGACATTTTATTTGTGTAATTTGAATTTAGATTCATATTTGTTTGTTTTTCCTTTTAGCTAGTTTTTTTAATTTGATTTATTTCCCATATTTGATCTCATTTCTTGTACTTTGAATTCATGCATTTTTATTTTAATCCCAATTTTGCTTTCATTCATTCCATTTGTAAGTGTGTTTATCGGCTTTAGATTAGGCTAGACAAGCTCCAATCCTACATTTCATGTGCTTGCACCTCAAAGATTATGAGCCTCGGTTTATAATTTAATGTTGGTAAATTAGTGCATATATTTTATCCCAATAGAGACGAAGCTCACACTAGTCCAAGACTTTTTTTGGTTGTAACCAAATGGAGTCTTCTTCATCCAACTCGGGAAGACTGGTTTGAATTTGTCACATAGTTCCAATCATATTTTTTAAGCAGGAGACATGAAAAACAGGATGGAGCTTAGAATGGTTGGGAAAATCTAACTGATAAACCACATGTCCCACATGCTTGATAATTGTATAAGGACCATAATATGTTGGCACCATTTTTTGACAATGGTATGCCTTGAGTGAAGTTTGCTTATAAGGTTACAGTCGAAGAAACACCTAGTCCCCTTCATCAGATTGACGTTTTGAGGGACCTTGATATGCTTGTTGCTTCATGTGATTTTGGTCCATGACTAAATTCTCTTTGAGGGTATGGAAAATAGCCTCTTGAACTGTAAGAGTTTGGTAAATCTCCTAGACATGTGAGATGTCGGGCATGTAGGATAGAAATGAAGGTGGATTTTGTCCATATAATGCTTGAAAATGAGTCATACGAGTAGTTGTATGGTAAGAGGTGTTGTACCACCATTCATCTAGGAATAACCATTGAGCCCACTGATTTTGTCATTCAGATGAAAAACAAATCAAATATGTTTCAAAACACTTGTTGACAACTTCAGTTTGACCATGATTCTATGGATGATAGGTGGTACTAAAATTCAATTTTGTGCCCTGCATCCTAAAAAGTTCTTTCCAAAAATTGTTCGTGAAAGTGGGATATTTGTCAGAAAAAATATAATGAGGCAAGCCATGAATCTTGAAGATATGATTCATGAAAATTTGAGCCATAGTGGAGGTAGTGAAAGGGTGTTAAAGAGCACATAAATGAGCATACTTGGACATATGATCAACTACTACCATGATGACTTACTAATTTCCCTATTTAGGTAAGCCAACAATGAAATCCATAGAGATATCTCTCCAAATAGTGGGTGGGATCGGAAGTGGTTGTAGTGTGCTCAGGGATTTTATTGTTTCTTCTTTATTGCATTGACATACATCACATTCTGCCATAAAAGTCCAAACGTCGTGTTTCATACCATCCCAAAGAAAAGAACATTTGACCCTATCATAGGTTTTGGTAAACCTTGAGTGTCCATCTATGGGTGTAGCATGAAGCTCAGAAAGCATCGTGGATTTAAGTTGTGATAGTTTACTTCAATACATATGGCCTTTGTAGTGAATCTCATCATTGTGACATGAGTACCCTAGGGAAACTAGAGAATTGTCTTGAAATTATTGGATCGGACTCAAAATTCTGGGATCTTGTATCCATTCCTAGCGAACAACTTGGAGCCAATATGGTACAATGCAAGAGAGGGGAAAAAGGGACCCTTCATCTTCATATTTTCTTGAAAGAGTGTCAACAACCACATTGTGTTTTCCTTTCTTGTAAACAATCTCATAGTCATAGCCAAATATCTTAGTCACACATTTTTGTTTCTCCAAGGATGAAAGACAATGCTCCAGAAAATACTTGAGGCTCTGTTGATCTGTCTTAGTTTGGAATTTTTTCCCAAATAGATAATGGTGCCAAAGATCCACTACATGCATGATAGCCCTCATTTCCTTTTCATAGATTTCTTGTCCCAAATGTCACTCTGACAGTTGTTTACTGGTAAAGGCCAAAGGTTGGACATCTTGTGTAAGGACTACTCCAATTCCTCTCCCAAAAGCATCACATTCCATGAAAAAGGTCTTTGTGAAGTCAGTAAGGGCCAAGGTAGGAGTGGTGCACATAACCTCTTTCAAATATTCAAAGGAATGATTCGTTGTTGGATTTCAAGTGAAAGAATTATTTTTAAGTAGAGCAGTGAGAGGCATCGTAATCTTTCCATAATTCTTAACAAACTTGTGATAATAGCCTGTTAAACCTAGAAAACCACACAATATTTTGAGAGTCTTAGGGAGAGGCCAATCCTGCATAGCTTCAATCTTCTTAGGATCCATCCTAACAACCTCCTTTCCAACAATATGACCCAAGTACTCTACTTTCGAGGCTCCAAAAACACATTTACATTGTTTGAGGAAAATTTGGTGCTGAGAGAGTAGATGAAGAACTCGATCCACATGAGCAAGATGGGTTGTCTAGTTTTTACTATAAATGAGAATATCATCAAACAAAAATAAGACAAAATGACGGATAAAATGAAAGAAGACATGATTCATGAGGCTTTGGAAAGGGGAGGGAGAATTACACAAGCCAAAGAGCATGAACAAGAACTCATAGTGGCCCTCATGAGTTCAAAATTTGGTATTAGGAATGTCTACCTATTTCATACGTATCTAGTGGTAGCCAGAACAAAGATTAAGTTTAGTAAAGAACTGGGCACCACTTAATCGATCCAAGAGCTCATCAATGAAAGGAATGGGAAATTTGTCTTTGATTATGAGTTTGTTGAGGGCGCAAAATTCAAGACAAATGTGCCAAGAGCCTTCTTTTTTTAAGTACCATGACCACAGGAGAATAATAGGGGCTACTACTAGGACGGATAATGCATGCGACAACCAATTCTTGAATAATTTTCTCAATTTCATTTTTCTAGGAAAATGGATGATGATAGGGATGAACATTTGGAGGAATGCTACCGTGTATGAGGGGAATGGAATGATAATGAACACCACATGAAGGAGAAAGTCCCTGGGGACTAGAAAAAACAACTTGATGTTCGCAGATGATAGATTGGAGATTAGGAGTCATAGAGGGTGTCTTAGTGGCTTGAATGGAATGGAGTTGTGAAAGAATGCCAAAATGACCTTTTTTGAGTATGTGGGCATGGATCTCATCCTTGAGGCCACTGATAAATCATTTACATAAAAAAACATCAGACACTCCTTTCATGCAGAAAGTTGATCGCTCAAAAGAAGTAATCAAGTCTTCCACTCTACTAGATTGTTTCAACTTTGTCAAATGACCTAAATGGTTGGTGTCAGTGTCAAAGAGTTCATAAATATTTGCAACAAATTGTTTCCAAGCCACATACCCTTGGAGGGAATTGTTTCTCCATTTCTACCATTGCAAACATTCTTGATATGGATGGAGAACACCATATTGTAGTTTGGACAACTCATCTGTAATGTTGTACAAAGAGAAATAGTGCTCCATTTGAGTTACCCAGCCGGTGGGATCCGATCCATCAAATTTGTTCACATCCACACATGGAAGGCATAAGTCACGTTGAAAGTGACGGGGCTAAAAAGAGTGGGAATTTGAGGAAGTTTCACCTTTCGGGTGCAAAGGTGGGTCAGAGAAGGTAAGGTCACCCGGGATATTCAGCTTGGTGTAGATAATCCTAGTGAAGGATGCAAGTTGGATAGAGAGGTCATGTTTCAGGGTTTCCATTTTTTATTCTACGGTGGAATGTATGTTCTTATTGATGGTGGTAATATTGGCACTAAGTTGTCACACTTCCTATTGGGTCTCTTTGAAAGTAGAGGACAAGGAATTGAAGTGGGCTTCGAGGTCTTGGCTACGATTATGGGACATGATGAAGGGGGGAAATGGAAAGGGGTGGGTGGGACCACACAGAAAATGGGTAATGGGTGAAGGGCATCACAAATATCAAGGAGACGAGGGGAATCAAATGGGTAAGGCCCAAACAAGGGGGATGGAAAAGGTTCGGGTCCACAGGAAAAAAAAATATAAAAAATGCTAGGTATGACTACAATCATGGAGAAGAGAGGAATCCAATGGGACAGGGATCAAATAATGGTGCCAACAAGATTCAGACATATTTTTTAACTCTTGTAGAGTTATACTCTGATCTAAAGAATATTATAGTGTTGAAATGCCCAAATTCTTGACAGGAAGAAATGTGTAGTAATTTCGCAACCAAAATGGAGGAGGTAAGGTTGCAAAGCAATATATATTGTTTGTTATGGTTTTGTTTCCATCCCAAGGGTTAGGGTATTCATGGTTTATACCAACAAGGGTTTTCCCTGTGTTATAGCTCTCTAATGTACGTGTGGGGTGTTACAGGATAAATCAGTATATGCGGACACTAACAGATCTCCCTAGATCCACCTAGATCTAGAACAAAACAGAACAGGACATGACTCTTTCCCTAAGTTGTAATCATCGAATATACTACCAAAAAGAAATGAGTGACATACCTTTATATCACTTCCTTAGGTCTTTGTTGTTCCTACTTCGCTCTGGTGCTCTTGTAAGATCAGGTCCAAGACAACACAAACCAACCGAAGTGAAGATAGAAAAGTATATTCAATGACAACCTATGAATATGATCAAGGAGTTATGCGATAAAATAAGAGTGATTTTATGGGAAAGGGACATGCCACTGTATTGTATTAAATGAAAGTAGAAGATACAACCAGATCGCCTTGATGTCGCAAGCTTCGTTTCAGGGGTCCTTGGTTCCAACACACACACTTTCTCTACACTTGCATGAAGAAGATCAAGTATGGCTTGATGGACAAATGGAGGCCTCAAGCTTCAATTCAAACAGGGTTCCTCACACAATTTTTTGATCAATTCTCCATTTAATCTTGCTTAACCTCTTCCTTGAGAAACCCCTCATTATATAGGAGAAGGAGAGATGGTTAAAGGGATGAGAATGATCCCACTAAATCTGAGAAGTCAGTAGGATGCCAACCATGCGAATGCCAACTCATTTTCTAGAAGATCCTCTTCTAGAACCTTCGTAACTTCCTCTTCCTTTTAAGCTTTAAAACAGATTTGCACCCTACCTATAGAGGATATTATGAACACCTCACGGGCTAGATATAGGGTTGCTTGGAAGACATAGTCAGCCTGCAAACTCATATTCAAAATATGTTTTATGGAAGAAGACAACAATCACTTTTCTCAGGCAAAAGGTCCTTATGATATATTGAACACATAATTGTAGAGACACCAGCAAAGTGACCAAAATAATGTGTAACAGAATGCCCCCCAAAGTATGAGGCTGGAACTCGTGACAACCAAAATACTTTGTAAAATGTGTGTGTGTGTTAGAAACAAGGATCGCACCTAATCAGAAACCTACAAACAGTCAAGCATCTACAGAATATAATACCAGTTCTGAGGTAGGCATTTCCATGCTTAGACCACAAATGAATGAAATCATAAATGTAGGCCATGGCCACCAATCATACACTGTGGATCCATGTCACCAAAATACCATATAGCCACTACGAATACACTGTGGATCTATGTGTTTAGAAAACGTAGATTAGGACATAGCCATGAAATATACAAAGTGGATCTATGTGTCAATACAAATCATAAATACTCCAGCACAACCTAGGCCAAAAAATATAAGACCCATGGTCTTCAATCCCATCGTCTGAAAAATACGAATCTAGCCATGTGATTACATGTGTCGAAGTCGAACATGGTAGAAACCACTCGATTACCGGTCATTGATGAAAACCGTTAACAAGTGCGAGTAAAATCACCATTGATGTCAATGACTCCCAAGGTACCTAAGTACAATCCGAACGAATGTGAATAGATGAGTTGAAGTCGAACACTCGTCAGAATCTCTCGATCAAGGACCAATGATGTGAATCCATTGTCGAAAACGAAAAGACCTTCCATTAAGGTATGTAGGTTCTAAGGTACTAAATGATTTCTAAGTCTTATTCCCAGATAATGAGTTGGAGTCGACGAAAAAAGACTCATCACAAGAGGGCCTTGATGTATACCCCATCAATGACATGAAATAAGTAACAGATTTGAAGGTAATTCAAAGTATGAATATGATTTGAAACGAACACAGAGAAGGCCGACATGGTAAGAATGGACAACTGCAGATGGCCGACTCAATGGAGGGTTGGTTTGGACTGTTCTTGAACATATGAACAAAACAACAATGGTCTTGGTAACATTGACTCAAATACGACCCAAGATATGACCTTGTAGTAAGTCAGACGAGAGACAAATGGATTTCCCAACCCGGATTCAAATGACGAACAGGGAGTGTCATGTTCAAGAGCGACTCTTACTACCACTAATACAAATATGAAGGCATATCCCTTTCCCAAAATCCCCCCCACCATTTCTGGCGAGTACCTCTTTATTTTTACATGAGATTGAGGAGGATAACATATGCTTGTTTATGTAAGCTCATCCTTCAGACGAGTCCCTCGGAGTACATTTAACGTACCCTAGGAAGGAGTGGTTCGGTCCCATAAAGGGTCTTTCGATGTTTGTTTAACGAGTCCAAAGATAGAAAACTCGGGGTTTTTCATGTTTTGAGAGTCTGAAAAACACTTAAAGAGAACTCTCCCAGTTCCTTTTTCTTTAATTAGTTCGACGAGACCGAAAAAGTGATAAACTATCGCTCATTGAATGTTTTCTTCAAATACTTTTACGGGCGTGAAAAGAACAAGATCGTTCGGCAATCTTTTCATTTTTATGGAGCGTGAAAAGAGCTTAAAGGATACTCCCTTATTTTTGTTGTTTTCATGTTACTATGACGAGTACGAAAAGACGAAAAAAGTATATTCGATTACATTCTCATGTATTTTCGAGCGCCAAAATGAACGAATATTGAGCTCGAGGTTTTTCCTACAAAACCTTAAAAAGATATTCATACATGTGATGAAAAAAGGAAAAAATACTCGTACACCGTCATTCAGGCTTCTAGGTCACCTACCTGCGAAAAAACCATACTCACAAGGCTATTAGAGTATTAGGTTTTTAAACAAAATAAAAAAAATAATATATAAAAAATCAATAAGAAATAGTAAAAAAATGAATAAATATGGGTGAAAATCCATTTTTACCATTTCATTGTTACTTTGCCAAAAACTTGTCCAACACACCTCTTTTCTCCAAATTTCTTTGCTCGATTGTAGGAGGTACAGGTGGTCATTTGGAAAACGGTTTCGGCCAACGAGGTAATCTCCTAATTCTTCAACCTTTTCATGGATTAAAATCATTTTTTATTGGTAATTTTAAGTGTTTGAGTCCATTTTAGGGTCGGTGAATGCAATCAGGCATTCTCGCAGGCGAGCCATTCGGGACCTGCAAGAACCTAACATTCTCGCAAGTGAGCTTCAGTGTACCTACGAGAATCTCAAACTGTGTGTAATCTTCACCTGCAAAGGCCGAAAAATGGATTTCTGTGCAAGTTTTTACTCAATAATAAATTATTCAAGAGGTTAAAAAGAGTTGTTAACTTCCTTCTCATGGATCCATTACAGGTATTGATCATCATGATGTTGGAATTGAGGGAAAGGGAACAAGAGGAGGATGATTCCATTGCCAAAAATGATCCATATATAGTTGTTTCCCTCTGGGAATGTGGGCTTTTAAAAAATTTCAGGATCTCGAGCATGAGAGCCCAACTCAGGTTGTTAGAGTACCTGGTCCACATGTGGGATGTGGATCAACAGTTATTTCATGTAGGGATCCACATGCTGACACTAGATATCGAGGATATATATTTTATAATGGGGTTGTCATGACGTGGATCCCATGCGAATCTGACCAAAGGTAGGGGTGGTGGACTTCCTATGAGTGAGTATGTTCACCGACATTGTGTTCTTGAGGCGGAGAGAAGCAAGGGTACATTTTTCATTTAGGGGGTCCAAGTCTTGACCCTACAGACTATCTTGTTTACCATTGCACACATGGCTGGGAGCGTGGCTCCGCACATGGATCTCCAGAGCTATTTCTAATATGAAATAGAGTGCACAGAGCCTCGGGTTTTCAACTTGTCGGACGCAGTTCTCGTAGTATGAAGAGGCAACTGACAAAGTGCAGAAGGGGTGACTTGAAGCAGTTCGAGTACGGGTTACTTTTGGTGTCATTCTTCCTTGAGAGGGTCCCACTACTACAACTACAGGTAGATTGGGGTTTACCGGCCCCACAGGATCCGAGGATGTTGAAGTGGTGTAACCTCATGGCTCGACATGTAGCAGGGCCTATAATCAAATATAACGATTCATTTTTTGACTGGTTGAGGCCCCAGATGTTGATGATCGATGACTACACATATGTCGGCTTGGATTTTCAAGGAGATCCGGATTTGGTCCTGCGTGAGGACGCTCAGTGGGGTGACTTAGGTGAGAAGTACACATTTTGTACTTTTTAAATGTTTTTGCAATTTTATTATATAAAATGTTTTTATGTCTATCCAAGGACTAATCAAAAATTTATTTTGATGACAGAGATATGGGACCGTATTGACCTCCAGGATCATCTCCCATTCAGAGACGGGGAGAAGTGGCTCCAGTGGAAAGATGGGATGCTGAAGACTACGAGGCAGTTGAACAGAACTTAGAGGGACTGACTGCAGATGTCCCGGACATCACTATTGGAGAGATCTCGAGACGTTATCAGCGCCATATTGTGGGCGTGTCCAAGTCTCTTAGTCGATTTCTCCATAGGGTAGCCCGAGCATTTGTATGTTACCGTGAGTGTCATCCATGATACTATTTTGCAGAAGCCATGGGCTTCATATATTTTGATATTTTGGTCCTGGACAAAAACCTTTTGTAAAAATTTTGATCATTATATATATGTGTGTGTGTGTGTGTGTGTGTGTGTGTGTGTGTGTGTGACTTCTACTGGCTTATTTTGTTTTGTATAATAAATGTGATGTGTGATTGGTTTTATAAATGTCTTAGATGTCTGTCTAACACATAATTAGCTAAATCATCATTCAATGTATTTAGACATCTAGGAATGTGTTGGTATTCGATATAATCAAAATAACGTTCCAAGAGGCGAATTCGTAGATATACTCATAATAAAGTAGGACTTCAGATAGCATAGACATTACTTAACTGTAGCACTACTAGCTGTGAATCGAGTCGTATAACCAGGTGGCAGATACCAAGTGAAATAGCATCAATCAACAATTCGATGACAGTTCTATATTCTGTGATATTATTGGTCACACGACTGAGGAAAACACCTCATATACTGATGAGTTCGTTTGTAGGTGTGTAAATTTCTCATGCAACAGAAGCTAAGTTCTAAGTACTATGACTAGCACCATCGGCGAAGCCAATGTGGGGTAGAGAAGACTTCAACATCTAGAAACCAAGCACAACGCAAGGTAAGCGGTTGAGGGCAGAAACCAAATAACGAAAAAACAAACTAAAGTAACACACAAAACTTATGATACAATAAAATACAAGAACTCATGCACAGATGATCTAAGCATAGTACTTCTTTAAGTAAAGCCCATTTCTGGGTTCACTCAAAGGGATACCATAATAGTCCACTAACTCTTAGACTCCTTTTTCCAACACCCGTCTGACGATATAAGGGCCTCGCCACATAGCCTCAAATTTTTCATCTCCTAGCAATTATCGATCTTGTTCATAAAGGAGAACTAGATCACCTTCAAAGAAAACACATGGCTTGACATGCTTGTCGTATTGGGCTTTGATGCGTTTCTTCTGGGTTTCTATAACTAGGGTGGCATCACGACAGGTTTCGTCTAGTTGCATAAGATACAACAGACGTTCTTCTTCAACAGAAGTGTTCGAGAGAAGTTCAACGACTAGCTTTAGAGATGGTATCTCACATTCAATTGGAAAAATGGCTTTGATACCATAGACTAACTGGAAAGGTGTAAACCCGGTAGCAGACTTGAAGGATGTTCGGTAAGACCACAATGTTGAAAACAACATCGTGTGCCAACTCATTTTGTGAATCCTTGTCATTCATCAAAGAATGGTAATGAGGACTTTGTTTATTGCTTCAACCTAGCCGTTGGCCTATGGGTAATAGGGTGTTGAGTTTTCATGGTGAAAACCCAACTTTTCGGTGAGTTATGGCATCATCAAGTTTCTAAAGTGGCTACCGTGATCAATAATGATAGCTTGAGGAACACCAAACTGATAAATGATTTGATTGAATATGAATAGTTTTGCAGTCTTTCCAGTATTGTCGAATGTCGGCATCGCCTCGGCCCATTTCATAAAATAATCTACGGCTACAATAATGTATCCATGCCCTCTGGCCGAGTGAGGGTGACATGTCATGAAATTGATACCCCATTTCTCAAAAAGTCCAATGGATACTACAAAATTATGGGAGTAGGGTGTGATCGTATTTTGTTGTTGTAGGTTTGGCAAGCGTGGCATTTTTGGACAGCAATAATACAATCATTGAATAAAGAAGGCCAAAAATACCCATCTCATAATATCTTTTGGAAAGTAGCATACCTAGACATGTGACCACCACATGCTCTAGAATGGCAGTCATTCAGGGCTTTCTCGGCTTCGTCAAATGTGAGGTAGTGTCGAAAAACAGAGTTAATCCCCCGACGATAAACAGTATCACCAAGGATAATATACTGACGGGCTTGGTAGCGTATGCGATGAGAGTCACTGATAGACAAATCGGGCCAGAAAGTCTGGGTCTGGAGATATATGATGATATCCCCATACCAAAGGTCATCGGAACTGATCAGAAAAAGGGATTCATCGGGTAATGAATCCTCTGCTACATTTTCCGTCTCATAATAGGAAAGGTCGCATATAAATTTGGCAAACACAAAGGATTTCTTGGACTTAGCGCATTCGAATTCTAAGTCAAACTCCTGGAGTATTACTGTCCATTTCGAGTATTTGCCCCTTGGAAATTGGAGTGTAAGAATGTGTTGTATAGGGTTGCAGTTAGAAATCACTGTAGTCTTGTGTAAAAGGATATAGTGTCGAAAACGTTGAACAACTTGGACGGCAGCCAAGGCCAGTTTTTCAACATGTAAATACTTGGTTTCGGTAGTTGTGAGACTTCGACTCAAATAATAAATGACATGTTCATCATGAGAATCATCCTCTTGTACTAGAACCATAGCAATGGTAGAGTCTGAGGCTACGAGATATAGGAAATAATCTCAACCGTAATCGGGTGGGATAAGTAGTGGGGTATGGGTTAAAGTCAGTTTTAAAGCATCAAAAACTTTGTTGGCAATGGTATCCCATACAAACTCAAAACCTTTCTTAAGCAGTCGAGTAAAGCCAAGAGTTAACTCAGCATAGTTTGGGATGAAATGACGTAGAAAGTTTGCTTTCCCTTGCAAACTTTGTAGTTAGCGAAGTGAGGAAGGAGGAGGGAGATTGATAATTGCCTCAACCTTCAAAGGATCTACCTTGATCTCTTGACAATAAATCCCAGAAGTCGGTCAGATTCTACACAAAAAACACATTTATGGGGATTTAAGCATATACGGTAAAACCGACATTGAAGGAAAATGGCACAGAGGTGTGTTGGATGATATACGCAACACATGAAATGAGCCGGTAAGTCATCGAGATATGACTGCACAATGTGCTTTATATCATGAAAGGCATAAGACATAGCACATTGAAAAGTTGTGTCGGCATTCTTTGAACCGAAGGGTAGTTTCCGATAGGCGAAAGTTACCCAAGGACAAATAAAAGTGGTCTTGTGTTGGTCTACAGGTACGATATTGATTTGATTATATCCGGAGAAACCATCCATCAGAGAGAAGATTTCACTTCCGGCACAATCGTCGATGAATTGGTCAACGAAGGGGGTAGGAAAGTTGTCTTTAGGACAATCTTTATTAATGTCCCTATAATCAACGCACACATGGATCGTACCTTGTTTCTTGTTAACCGGAACAAGATTGGAAACCCATTCAGTTAGATCCACAGGGTAAATAAAGTCATCTTTGAGAAGTTTCTCAACTTCAATCTTGACAGTGGCTTCTTTATGTGGGTTGACAGGACGAAGTCATTGCCGAACGGGTTTAGCACCCGGGTATGTCTTAATAACGTGTACAACAATGTTGCGGTCAATACTTGACATTTCTTCATAGCTCCATGCGAAGACATCACAAAATTATTGGAAAAGAGACTTGTAGGTGACAACTTCGTCATGGGAACACGAAGCTCCGATATGCACATTTTTTACAACTCCATGTTTGATGGATATGTCGAGGGGGATGGTGGGTGAGATATTACTTAAGTTCCCTTCGTAGAACATATCGTGTGTAGACTTGGGAATGGTATAAATGACGACAACGGTTGACGGGGTCGAGATCTATTGGTAACTCTCAATGGTGTGTTGTTCCACGAAGAGAATGGAACGATGATGTCCACCATCCCAAGGGGTATCTTCCATGGACATAACATACATAATCATCTCGTCTATAGGAAAAAAGATGCGGAATGGATCCGGAGATAAATCACCAAGAGAGGGGGTAGAAGGGGTTGTCGATTGAATATCTTGATAAGCGAATTCGATCAGACTCAAAGTCATTTGGTCTCCATAATGAAGATGATCACTGGGGTTGGGTACTATCCACGGGTTGTAAGACGCAGGGGTTTCTCGAACAGAGGTGGAAATCATATTGATCAAGGTGACTAATGGATGTGGAACATCAGGTGGTAGAATGGGGAAAGTACCGATCAAAGAGAAATATTTAAGAAGACCAACATCGACATTCTCATAACTAGGGGGTGATTTTGCAATGAAAGGTACGTTGTTGGTACGTGCATCAGAATTAAAGAAGGCCAATTGGTTCATCTTAATTACTTTTCCTTGATGTGGGAAAAATACAACACGGAAAAGAGTGGACACAACTGCACGCATGGAATCGATCCAGCTATGGCCAAGTAGAAGGTTGTAATCGAGAGGAGCGTCAAAGACCTCCACCTCAACATTGACCATTTTTCCTTATAACATAATAAACAATGAAGAGAGGACACCGTAAGGCTTAAAACCATAGCCATTGAAGGCTTTGAGAGTGTTGTGGGATTCGGTTAAGGGAGGAGAGTCAATGTCTTTCTAGCAGGTAATAGACATGACACACGTCGAGGCACCCTCATCAATAACTGTTCTACAAATGTTCTTATCGGAGACAATAACTTGTATTTGAAATGCGAGTTTAGGGGGTAACCTTGGAATCTGATCTTCCAAGTCAAAAATTATTAAATTTGTATCGGTAGGGTTGATTCCACCAATAGCTTTCAACATTGCCTTCCGTTGTGTAGGACAACTCTGAAGGACTTCGAGCACTAACATTGCGGATGGTGCTTGGGCCAGATCTTCGACAATACTATAGTTCTGGGCAGCACGCGCATGAGGATTGAAAGCAGAATTTCGGACAACACCCTTTGGGGGCGGGCAAAGAATTGTATCTAGGCTTGGTCGTTCGAGATGAAGAGGATCGTTGGTAGGTGGAGTCATGGGAGATGGTTGGACCAACAAAGGAGGTATTTCATCAACCTTCTCTTTGGAGGAAGAATAATCTTTGGCTCGAGTTGTAAGTGTGATTTCATTCTTCTTTGAATAACCTGTACACATTAATACATAGGATGTAGTGGAGGGGGAAGGGTGGTCATGAATGACCAATTAGGCTTGCTATTGATAAGGGAAGGGTTGTGACAACACGGTCAGAGTAGGTGATTTCGGTGTTCCTTGAAGGAACTTAGTAACCTCGGCTCATCTTCGACAATCCTTAGTGTAGTGATCATCACCATAGATAAGCCAAGGGTATCGGGGTTTGCGCTTATCCTTATCATCAACAGGTTGTGTTTTGGTCTTCTTAGATTGCGAATTATTTTTATCCTCCTTGTTCTTACCCTTCCCTTTTTTGGATTTATTCTTTCCAACAGCGGTAGTTTGAACAGAGTTCACCTCAGAAGTCTTGCCGACAGGAGGGGTAGGAGACGGATTATTTTGAACATTAGAAGAAATGGATTGGGGGTTGTTTCTAGATGCTTGTGTGGAGTGGGGTTGGGCATGGAAAGTGCCAATCACACCATCAACTACATGAGAAGCAGAAGGAGTAGTTGAAGTAGCAATAGTAGAAGGATGAGGTGCGTCAGGGAGTAAATCGTAAAGAGTACCTATTTGTGAGTAAACGAGGTCAAGGTATTGAGCATGACTAATCACCTGTTCTTGTATGACAACTCCACCCATGGCAATGTCATGAGCGATGTCATTCACGAATGATTTCGTGAACCACTCTACCAGTAAATGATCGGGAAGTTTGAGTTTGATGAGACGTCATCTTCGTCGCCACTCATGAATGTGATCAGAGATATGAGTGGCTTTGGTTTGTTTGAAAGAACTCAAAATTTTGGTTCTTGTTTCGTAATGGATTGGTAACTAGTAGTGGATGAAGAAATCCATAGCGAGGGTATTGAAGTCGGTGAAGAAGCCTCATGGTAATTCTATATACCACTTCGTGGCAGAACCTGTGAGAGTTCGCTAAAATAGGTGTAAACAAATAGAGTCATCCATCAAAGAGTTGGATGAACACCAAAGGTGAAAATTCATTACATGATTGTTCGGGTCCTCTCATGGTTTACCATCAAATTTAGGAATGTCGGATGGTAGTTTGGCTAGTATCATGGGCCATTGAGGAGAGTGATGGATCGAATCATTTAAAATTCTCGACAGATCAGAGAGGTCCAGGGTGGCTAAGAAGAGTAACTGTCTATTCACGTGTGGGTATTGGTGACTTTGGGGAGGGAGCCCCATAGGTATACCAGTAGGACCATAAGCAGTTTGCATATAATGTGAAGATCCGAGCAGACTCGGTTGTTGGTGTGGAGGCAGGTAATTTATAAGGTTGTATTGGTTGGGGTTGTTCCCTTGAACAGGGGCGTGGGGTTGAGCGTTCGAGCCCCAAATAGGATTGGATGTACCCGGATATGGTTGGCCTTGACTAGG
Organism: Picea mariana; assembly: GCA_032191745.1. Classification (NCBI taxonomy): domain Eukaryota; kingdom Viridiplantae; phylum Streptophyta; class Pinopsida; order Pinales; family Pinaceae; genus Picea; species Picea mariana. The sequence goes on along the minus strand of JASDQU010103796.1, from coordinate 151,120 downwards.
GGGTATGAAGGAGATAGCTTGAGGTTGTTTCCCCCCAGTCGAGTGAGGATTGTTTTGGATAAGATGGTTCCAACACTAGGCCAAGGATGGAGATATGTTCTGTCCATAAGATGGGGTAGGTGGGGGTTTCCCTCCAATAGAGGGTTGCGTCACAATTGGGATTTGTCCTGCAAAAGGGGATTGGATTTGGCCTCCTTGGTAAAATTGTCCACCAACAGGAATCTAGTAATTAGGTGTGAAAAACAGGATGGTGCCACTAGGGTCAGTGCCTCTGATAGGGGATAGAAGGGGCCCTCTAGAAGGGGGTCGAGCAAGTGTCGGAATGAAAACAAGAACGAGATGGTGCCGAGAAGGAGTGAAAATTCTAGGAGTCCTAAATGGGATTTGTGTAGGAGCGGGAATAGAATCATTCAATGCATGATATCCAGGGGGAAGTGTTGGGGTGAATCTAGGCGAAAGTGGCGTGCCAATGGGAGATTGGCTAGCCACCGTAATCCTGGTGTGATGACTCGTAGTATCTAGGACTATTTTGTAAACGATCGTTTGTAGGGGAATAGTCAAGATGTGGTCGGCTGGCGAAACGTCTGAACTAGGAAAATAATAGGTAGTATAAAAAGGTATTGCATCTGGATCAGATGTTTCGGGAAGCTCAGGTGTGACAGTGATATCAATGCCTGCTCCTGAGCCAAAGAGATCTCTTCTAAAAATGCTAGTAGTCCAAAAAGTATCTTGACCCTCAGGTCCTGTGAAAGGTCCGGTTGGTAATCCAGAAGACTAAACAACTATTTATCCAGAAGAATTCACTCGAACAATACATCTCACAGAGTCGGAAGGAAGTCAAAAGTCCTCTCGAGAATTGGTAATTCGGAACCGTTCTAAAGAGTTAGTTATTTCCACTTGTGGAGTGGCAACGTCTTGGACTTCACTTTGTTGAGGAGAGCCCTCCGGTGAGTTGGTAGGCAAGGGTTCAGAACCTTCTAGATCTTTTGGGGGTAGTCCTTGCATTCTACTTGAACGACGTGGAGGGTCAATTGTGATCGAGTTAAAATCTTACGAAAGAAATTCCATGGCCAACTTAGGTAAACAAACAGCATGCACTAGTAAAATCTAGAAATCAAAACCAAGCAAACAAGACCTTCCAATTCTAAAGTCACTAGTTGGTGATGAAATCCAACGTTGAGACAAGAAGGGGTTGGGATAGGGTGGAAAATTTACATTGATGACCAGCTTAACGAACTTATACCCTGGTGCAAGCTCCCACACATAATCGTGCGTATACCCTCCAAGGAGCCCGAGTGAATCTGGCCAACGTCGATTCCGGGTACCATGAAGACTTATCCCTCCACAGTCACCTTGTGTAAGACTCTAAGAATATAGGCTACTAAGGTTACCACAAACAACAATGGTGCCTGGGGAAACATTGGACAGGTTGATCCACATGCAAGGGCAAGGTATCTAGCCCAAAATCAACTTGAAAGGCTTCCACTCATCATTGTGGGTATACCTTCAAGCGACCCCTGTAATACGTGCAATCTCTACACCGAGATCAACAAAGAAGGGTGAGTAACTATGCCAATCTCAATGTGACCTTAGGTTTGACCCTTGTGTGAGAAGGGTTTCCTAGGACAAAATGTTTCAAATGTAATTTGACACTCCCTATCACAAGATACTATTGTGTGTTTTGTGCTTTGGAGAGTGTGTCTCACTACCTATTCCAAAGCTCTAACTTGGCTAATGTTGGTGCAAAAGAGCCCTAGAAAAAGTTACTAGTTGAATTTTAAAAATTGTGTAATATTATTAAAGGTCGTTGTTACTCAAGAGGGAGGTGGAAATGAAACCGGTGTTGTGTAAGACTTAGACCCAGTAATGTGTAAATAGAAATGAATGATACAAACTTTTTTTTGATGAATTCTATCTACAGCAGTGAGAAAGGAGTTTTTCTGGAACAATGCAAACTACGATCTATGATTCTCTTTTCAAATGTAGTACCAAACAATCATTGACAATGTAAATTCATTGTTTGTTCTTTTTCAATGTTTTAACGGCAATATTTTCTGAATGATTTCTTCCAAGAACAAAACTTCAAAAATTTATATTTTTTTTAGAAACCAAAAATAAGGATGTAATTAAGAAAAGGTAAGCAACCAATGAAAATACAATACTCAATAAACGCCCAAATCAAATATTTCAATGGAGATAAAAATAAAAATCGACAAGAAAAAGTCTCTTCAAATGTATAAGGACAAACAACTTTTCCAAGTAGCAAGCAATCTAAAGAACTAATAATCCCAACCTTTTATCCAATAAAAGACTTTTGACCAAACAAGCACTCAGATTTCAAAATCCGAGATTATACCCTCATTGGTAAAAGGTCGAGAAGTAAAAACTGGGAAAAATGATTAAGAAGAGTTTTCGATCTCCGAAAACTAATCGACCGCAAGACTTGAAGTTAAGAAACAGTCAAACACTGACAAAAGAAGTTTTTCAAATATGAACAAACAAATCTGGGCATAAAAAAAAACAAGAAGACCTGATCCAAAACTTTTACAAATGGGTTCGCAGCCTAATAGTGGAGTACAGTTCAAGAATGAAGCATTCTCGCAGTCTAAACACTGGCAGGGTGTGAGAAGGTCGCACTGGACCGAACAGTAGGGTGCAAGAATGAATGATTCTCACAGGCTATAAAGAGGTAAAATGCAAGAAGGGTTGTAAATTATGAAAATTTGGAAAAGGGACAAAAATTTTGAGTGAACTTCTAGGTCCAGAGAGTCTATGAGGGTCTCCCACAGACTCAGAGACAGGTTGGCAATGAAATAGGTAGACCAAGAGCAAATGGCCAACAAAAGATAACAAAAATGAGTTGTTTCCCTAGTGGAGTCAGTAATTTTGTTATAACATAAATCGGTATATGCGAACACTAACGGATCTCCCCAGATTCACCTGGATCTAGAACAAAATAGAACAGGACATGACTCTTTCCCTAAGTTGTAATCATCGAATCTACTACCAAAAAGGAATGAGTAACATAACTTTATATAGCTTCCTTAGGTCTTTGTTGTTCCTACTTCGCTCTGGTGCTCTTGTGAGATCAAGTCCAAGACAACACAAACCAGCCGAAGTGAAAATAGCAAAGTATATTCAATGACAACCTATGCATATGATCAAGGAGTTATGTGATAAAATAAGAGTGATTTTATGGGAAAGGGACATGCCACTGTATTGTATTAAATGAAAGTAGAAGATACAACCAGATCGCCTTGATGTCGCAAGCTTCCTTTCAAGAGTCCTTGGTTCCAACACACACACACACTTTCTCTACACTTGCATGAAGAAGATCCAGTATGGCTTGATGGACAAATGGAGGCATCAAGCTTCAATTCAAATAGGGTTCCTCACACAATTCTTTCATCAATTCTCCATTTAATCTTGCTTAACCTCTTCCTTGAGAAACCCTTCATTATATAAGAGAAGGAGAGATGGTTAAAGGGATGAGGATGATCCCACTAAATCTGAGAAGCCAATAGGATGACAGCCATGCGAATTCCAACTCATTTTCTAGAAGTTCCTTTTCTATAACCTTCGTAACTTCCTCTTCCTTTTAATATTTAAAACAGGTTCACACCCTACCTATAGAGAAGACTGTGAACACCTCGCAAGATAGGTATAGGGTTTCCTACGAGAATCAATATTCTTGTACCCTACAACATAGTCATCCTATGAACTCATCTTAAAAATATGATTTATGGAAGAAGATAACAGTGACTTCTCTCAGGCAAAAGGTCCTTATGAGAGTCTGAACACATAACTGTAGAGACACCACCAGAGTGACCAAAATAATGTGTAACACGGGGTCCAACATTAGTACTTGTCCAAATATCTCAGGGCACCAACTAGAGGCTAGGCCATGCCCTTAGTCGTACTATCTGACTACCTAGGTACTATATAGTGTCTTCTCAAGTCCTATTCTTGGTGGCACTATAGCAGTCATGCGGTTGATCCATTTATCTACATAGGGCTTTAGGACATCTAGTTCAATTCGTATATATGTGTTTTCTAATGCTCTACCACTCAAAGGGGTACCAATAGGGGTTACAAGGGTGGCCAACAATGTCTTCTTAAGTACCACTTGCATTTCTTGCGTGTATGCTTACCCGAGCGCAGATTTATGCATTGAATGATATATCTTTGTAGCCTTAACATGCTAGAATGCATCTCTACCCTGAAAAACAAATAACCCACAATTTTCTTCCAAGGAAAGTGTTGTGATACCACTTGCAAGGTACCATATCTATTATAATAGCTCAAAACAAAAATATTGAAAATAATAACAGCGGAACAACACAATAGATGAAACCATAGCACCAAAATAATACCTTTATTGATAGGAAACAATGTTCACTGACCTCTTTAAGGGGGAAACCTCCAAGAGATCAGTGCTCTATTATAATAATTCTCAAGACAAAACTTTTCATTCCCTCCACTCTTATTTATATTAAATCTATCTATCAAAAGAACAATTTAGAGGAAGATCTTCCAGAAGCGGAAGCTTTTATTAGGTCTTCTTCCATTTGACTTATTCTTCCTTATTATTATTCATTATTGATATTGGCCTTTATTACATGGAAAATATATTATTCTACCTATTTAAGGGGTTAGGGAGGTTAGGTCCCTAACATCTTCCACTTTGATCCCAAAACATATCTGCTAGAATGGAAAGAGGAGATATAGAAAACATGTTTTGATCCTAGATTAGCCAAGATCATTAGAATAAGTTTGTCCACTTGTTTAGAATTATCAACACCACAAGATTCCAAGATGAATATAAAATATTTAAACTTGGTAAATAAATCCTATATATTATCAAAACTTTTAGGTTCCAAGGTATTCAACTCTACCTCAAGCATATGACCTCTCATCTTATCCTGGTTTCCAAAGAGGCCTTCCAAAGTGGTCCATATCTGTTTTGGAGTCTTGCATGTGACAACATGAAACCATAAATCAGTTTAAATTAATTTGAGAAGAAGTCTTATGGTCTCATCCTTACGATTTTCCCATCTAGTCTTCTCCATCATTGATGTAGATTTTGTTTCTATCATCATCGTCAAATTGTACAATCATTTTATTTTGAGCTTGAATTCGGCCTTTGTATTCCATTAAAAATAATTTTATGGTGTGAATAATTGGTGTCGTAGCCATCCCTCTTATTGGTTCTGAAAAAACTCAAAATTAACCCTCAATTTGCAAGTGAAAATCCTGAGAAATCACTGCAAAAAAAGTCAATTTGTGAAGAGTGGCGCACCCTGTCTGAAGGACACACAGCAACATTGTCTCACCCTATTGGTAGGACACATAGAGAAACTGTTGCACCCTATGTGAAGGCCACAATGTGACACTTTTGCACCCTATTTAAGGCTAAAGTGTGACACTTCCTGCGACACTTGTAACTTTGTAAGTTTGTGTGCAATTGTCACACCTTTCGAAAGAGAGAGGGCGTGACACTGTCGAATATGTGAATTACCTTGGTCGAAACTTCAATTTCCCTCTTCTCTATCTTTTCTAGTTTTCTCCAAGCCACTTGGCTCTGATAACATCTCAAATTTTCATGGAAACCTACACAAGAGACCTAGTTAAAAAAAGTACAAACAAAACATTTTAAGAGAAGGACGAGAGATTCAATATAGAAGAATGAGAAAATATATTCACACTACTCCAATGAGATAATCAACATTGAATATAATGAATGAGTGATATACACTAATATAGGAAAGCACATTCCATAATTAAGAAAAGAGAACAAGAAGTGAGATTTTCCTAGTAATGCATGCATAATAGTGATGGTCTAAAATAGAAATTCTAAAATAGAACTATCTCCAGTAAACTACCACTAAACTAGTAAATCAAAAATAGAAATATTTCCAACACTACATACCCTAGAGTTTTGATCGATATTGATGGTAAGTTAGTATTCATTGATGTCAACAAGACTGGTTGATGTCAATAGATGTGATGGGTGCATTTGATGAATTCTACATGAACCCCCAAAGGTGTGGCTATGGAACCCAAATTTGATCAAGGAATAAGGACATGAAGGATAGTGTAAATGTAGGTAACATACTCATAGATGGATATTCTTCGTTGTGTCATTTCCAATGGTAAGTGGTATGCCATGTGGTTCCTCGCAATTAAGTAGATATACCCTCATGAAGTTGGAAGCCCCGAAGAATGGTTAAAAAGCCCCTATTTGGTTATAAGTCATTAATGAAAGGGTAAATTTTTTGTAACAAGAAAGTTCAAGAAGCCCTAATATTAAGGAGAGAAGTTACATGGAAAAAGTTTAAATACACCTCAAGGAGTCTCTTATAATTACATACATTTTATTGAATATATATAAGTGAGCAAGTGATCTTTTGGAAAGTTTGTGATGGTGAAATATGAGGCAAAGAAAGAGTGATATGTTTGGGAGTTTTAGGATTGGAGAGGAGAGTAGTAATTTCTGAGGAAACCCTAATCTAGATGATCCCCACGGGTCAAAAAACTAGTGTCCTTCAAGGCATCCCCACAATTTGTATAAGGCTCGCCACGTGAGTCCCCTATAGACAAGTCTTATTCCCATGAGGACAAGACAGAAGAGGGAAAATATTCTAGTTCAATGTTTTTGAGGATTGAGGTAAGGCTATAGGTCAGTTTATCAGGATTAGAGGCATAAGGTCAGTTACAATTGTAAAGGTATGTTATTTTGTGTGTTATGAGGTTGCATCTTGGTGGTATTGTGGAACATGCTTGAGGCATGTCCTTGTGAGTTTTTGTATATGCCTTAAGGCTCATCTTGGATGTATGATACATGTTGGTTGAGGTATATTTGTTAAGGTAGATTGTTGGTGCATATCTTGGATATATTGATGCATGGTTAAGGCACATATCTTGATTATGATATGGTGCATTTTTAGAGGCACTTGTTGGTGATCTTGGTACATGGTTTGTACATGATTTCGTGCAGGTTTAGTATATGATTTGGTATAGATTCAATACATGGTTGATATTAGTACATGGTACATGATTGGATGCATATCAATGGTATTTTGGTATATTCATCTTGTGATGTTATGATACATCTTGATGATGTTATAGTCATGTGTTTGGTATCTTGTTGAGGCATCGACATATGTATGAGTCACATCTTTGGTGCATGGTGTGAGGCATATTCTTGGTAGATTTATGAGATGCATCTCTCGGTGATGTAGGTACATGTTGGTACCCCTTAGTGATGTTATGGTACATTGATTAGTAGCACATCTTGGCTATTTTGGAATCTCGGTATTGTGCCTATCTTGGTTATGCTTGAGACACTTCATTGATGATATATTATGATGTACATGATATGATACATGGTTGATGTACTTGCTATGATACATTGTTGATACATGGTATGGTATAGGTGTTGATGTACATGGTTGATACATGGTATGGTATAGGCTTGGTACATGGTATGGTACAAGTGTTGATGTACATGGTTGATACATGTTGCACAGTTTGACATATGATTGAGGTGTATGGTTGGTTGCATATAATTGATGTTTTGGCACATGATTGAGACACATATATTGTGATGGTATGTTGGTGACCTTGGCACATGCTTGGTAGAGGAATATGTTGGTGATGTTGGTACATTCTTGGTATAAGAATATGTTGGTGATGCTTAAGCATCAGGTTGAGAGGTGTTCTTGGTGATCGTTGATTTGGTTTTGTTGATGTTGAGTATCAATGATAGTGATAAGTTGACAATGATAGGTTGATGTGATAGGTTGGATACAGTGATAGGTTTGTAGTGACAGGTTGATGTGATTGGTTGGATATAGTGACAGGTTGACAATGACAGGTTGAAAGTGGCAGTGATTGTGGTAGTGAAAGTTTGGTCTACACTTATATTTCAGGATGAAAAAATGGGACAAGGAAATGGGGTTATAGCCTCCTTCCGTTTGGTTCCGCAGAACACATGGATTTAGATATTCCTTTAGTTTTGAGCCTGAGAATCAGGGGGTTGTAGCCTCCTTCTAGTTGGATCCATAGAATTCAGGGAGTTGTAACTTCCTTTAGATTGGACCCTGTAAGAGGGGGTTGTAGCCTCCTTCCAGTTGTAGCTAGAGAATTGGGAAGTTGGTACTTCCAATGAATGTATTCTTGACAATATATAATAAATCATTCTATGGTTTTCTCCCATTTGGGTTTCCACATAAAATCTGGTGTAATGTGTATTTGATGTGATGTTGTTTATGTGATTATGTTTATGTTTATATGCTCATGATATATTGAATGAAATAATAGATGATACATTGATGATATACTACTAATAAATTTGAAGTTTGTATATTGTGGTTAAAAGTGGTAAAAGCGTTCATACTGATTCACCCTCCCCCTCTCCCCTCCCCTCCCCCCCTCTCATTATTCCAACATTGATCTTCTCTCATTATAATCCAAAATATTATGGATTATAAAGGTGAGTCAAGTTGAAGTTTTACAAATGAAAGATGGGGTTGCACTTTGTAATAAAAATAGTATAAGGAAACAAACAAGAGTAGTATCCTATACTAGAACATGATGGAATATTTTGGAATGTCATAAGGGTATAATCATGATGACGTAGAAAGGATAATTGAGTACTCTTGGAGAATCCCTTGAATGAGTGACCCTTTGGAAAATTATTGTTGAATCAGAGAAGTGTTTCCAAATAGGAAATATGGTAAGAATCACTATAAGATATAAATAAGGACAAATCCTATTAGGAATTAAATGATGTAAATTAACCAATTTGATTTAAATTATTGGGATAATAATGTAGACCAAGATAATGATGTAGGTTGTTTTAAAGAACTTTAGAAAGTATGGTAACGTTAGATAAAAGAGGTAATAAACCCATGAGTTCATGTAGGATGGGAACAAATATGACAATTCATAAATTCAAAAATTTTGTAAGTAGAAAGGGGAACACCTTAGCATAAGGTAGTATTTAATTTGGTCTTGACAATTTGAGGCAGTCTAGTAAGACTATTGATAACTTAGTGTTGAATTTCATTGAATTTCACTATGCAGAAAGCAATACACGCCTAGATATTATGGATCTAGATGATGGGGGCTTACTTGAGAGTTTAACAGTGTATTCAAGTGAGGAAAATATATAAAACCGTAGCATTTGGTTGATAGGGTGACAATGCTTCCCCATAATTTTTCAACCTTCTTTTTGAAAAAATAATAAATGATAATAATAAAACAACTGGTATATTGAAGATTACATGGAATTGATAGTATTAATGATCCTTTGTAGAGTCATCCTAGTCTGACAAACTTAACCAAATCATATCCATGTACTAGATGGATGTTTGATGATATTTATTGTAGTATATGTAATAACTAGTATTCATTTGTTATATATTCATGCAGGATAGTGACTTTGACTTTGTTTATGTATCATGATAAGAATGATGATGATATTTTATTGCTCTACATTTTCTATGTGTTTAGATAATTATTATATTTATTATTTTATGCTATTTTAAGAACATATTTTTGATGTTTTGGTAGATATGGGAATTATTAACCTCCATGGATAAACCTTTGACTAGAATATAATATTCCAGAAGCAAGAGGAAACCTAAACAGATGTGTGAAAACTGTGCAAGACAAGTTGGCTCAACATAATAAGTAATATTGAAGTATTATATTCAGAAAAGGACAGGTCGGACCTGCTTGAAGATACACTTGTTCACCTAGATAGATTAGTATAAATAGAGGTGCTTGAGCTCATTTGGTAACACACTCACACCAAGAAAGTGGTTCGCAAGTCTAGAGGAAGAGTGCAGCTGCAATGACTGCAGCTAGGTACTAGTCTTGGTCTATGGTTTGAGACTTTCTACTTGATGCACTACCTTAGGAGAAAGGTGCTCTCTCTCTCTCTCTCTCTCTCTCTCTCTCTCTCTCTCTCTCTCTCTTGTTTATCTATTGGTTCTATTGAGGCTTCTCAGAATCATTCTTTCTATCAAAGGTTAGGGTGCTCAGGGGTGGGTTTGTGCTTATGTTTGGGTGACAATGGTGTAGCATTTTCTATGGCTAAACAAGCACAATATTCTAACACATATGTGGTATTTACATATGATGTTATGTTAACATGTGATCCATTTATTTATATTGATGGAATAATATATCTTGATAAAGATATGTCGATGTTATATTTCTTATTATAGTGTTTCATGATGTGATCGATGCAGTTTTTATGACAGCATGCATGAGCATGTGTTGACTTAATGTTTAGGATGTTGTGGTGGTAATGATGTCATGTTCAATTTATGACATGCAAAAATTAGCATGTGGATTATTTTTCTTTGAGATGATGATGTTATGATTATGACTTATGAATTGCTTATATTTTTTGAGGTGGTGATTAACAAGAAATACACTAATGGTTCAAGAGGTATAGATCATTAAATTATCTCATGGGATCCCATACATATGAAGGAAAATATATACAAAGTAACAAATTATGGGATGTGGACAAGATTAGTCAATAAACCTCTAAAAGTGGTTTGTTTTCCTTGTATAATTATCAATGGGAAATGATACTTTATTAATAAGGCCATACTTCCTAATATTGGAGTTGTGATGCCAAAGTTTAGAACAAGGGTCGGAGTAGTACTCATAGGTGAAGTTGTGTGGTTGGACTTTGATACCTAGGGATAAGTACTTGGTAGGGGTTGGGGAAGAATTCCTTTGAGGTACCTAGGGTATGCAAGTTATTCTACCAAACTAGATCCCTTCTTGGGAAAAGGAGGCTTCAAACCTTTGCACCCTAGTTCGGTTGATAGGATTAAACTTGTTACCGAAATTTGGGAATATGACTAGATTTCTTCTTGCACTTCCTAGAAGTTGTGATGTGGACTTCTGAGGTTTATTTTGGTCACTTGGGTAGCTCTTATATTAATTACAACAAAGGGTGAGGAGGAAGATATAGCGAAAAAGTAAAAACCTATAAAGTACATAGTTAAAGTTAACTTTAGGATGAAGTTCTTTAAAGGAGGGGAGTATGTGATGCCCTATATTTTGAATTAATCTTATAATTGATGATGAAAATAAATAAGTGATGTTAATAATAATAATAATAACAATGCCCGCAGGGGTGTAGACGGATTGGAAAGTGCCGTGTAAATGGAAGGAAATTTGTAAAATAAGGTCTCATGCTCGATTATCACCCCGAATTACTTGTGCGTCATTTTTGCGGGCTGGGTGGTTGCACCTGGGGTTATAGTGGAAGCCGACGGGGATCGACCCCATGTCACACAAGTATGAGAACCGCGCATTGTTGATTCCCCCAGTACAAAATAATAATAATAATAATAATAATACATAAAATTGATGATTATGATGATAACGATCATAATAAACTAAATAATTTATTATAAGCGGGGATGTAAAAAATAGAGAGACATTGCCAAAATGAAATTAATGGAAATTATAAATAAATAAAAGGTTAATTAAAATTTGTATGATTAAATAAAGATAAGAATGAATTGCTTGATGAAAAGTGGACCCTATGCATGGATATTTTTGCATGGGTGGACATGAATAATAACTAATTAATGGATATTAAGAAGCTATTGGGAGGTATTTTGGTTGGAGAATATTAACACTAGGTTGTTTTCATTTGGATCTTGAGCTTTAAGAAAGAGAAGAGTAGAATATTGAATAGTTAATTTATTGGGGATCAATAATTCTCAATTAAATTCACCGAGGTTAGTTGGGATGAGCGTTTTCCCCACACATATATGAGAATGTTGATTTTTCCTCGAGTAGAAATTATGTGTGTTCATGATTGGATATAAAGTAAGCCTTTATATTCACCAAATTCTAGGTTATTTTTGCATTCCCCTTTCTATAATAAATAAATAATAAATAAATGTAACTATTTTTTTTAAATGCTCTTGATCTTTATATTGGATAAAAATATATTGATGTATTGGATGAAAGTGTTGTATCTAATTTATTAGAAACATCTTATCCAAATGGATGTATTAAGACGTGTAAACATTACATTATCACATGGAACACACTCGTTCATTTTTGAACTTGGTTCATATCATATATAGATATCCAACTCACCACTAGAAGACATTTGGAGGGACTATTTTCACTCTCAAGCTTAATATAAATAAATCATTCATTTCCTAGATAATAGAGAGTATGGATATTGGAAATTTTCCTTATGAGACCATTATTTCACCATCATTTCTACATATAAATTATCTTCCACATTTACATTTTTATTGGTTTATATTCATTCTAAAGTTTTTAAGTGGTATCAGAGTTATGCCAGAAGTTGAAGTTACCGAATGTTATAGGTGTAAGATCTATGTTGATATTTTCCACATTTAACTCAAAAGTTAAAATTAGGGAATGTTATAGATGTAATATTTATGTTTATAATTTTTACATCTTGTTATTCAAAGTGGATTTTTAAAACATCTTGTTAACCACTATTGATTCAAGCGAGAATGGCATAAAGATGTCTGGCCTTGGATAAACTATTGGGGAATTATGGAAGAAACCATTTTACAGAATAAAGATATTATTAAAAAAAATGTTATATCAAAATTTAAGGAAAAAATGTGGTGTGATAAAGAGTTAGAGGAAAAAGTAAAATTAAAGTATTATAAATATGTAATCAACCATAATCTAGAAGATCAAAATTATCTATCTGTTTTCTCAAGTGTAAAGAAAAAAATAAGCATTGCTGAGATAAGAACAAACTCTCACGAGCTCCATAGTGAAATTCGGCATTGGTCAATTCCTAAAACTCCATGGGATGAAAGAGTGTGTCACCTTTGTAACAATAAGAAGGTTGAAGATGAAAAGAACTTTCTCTTAAATTGTCTAGCCTATACCCATATTAGATCTCATTTTCAAAATATTGATCACAGTACTAAGCTTCCTAACTTCTTAACTCAACAAAAGTGTGTTGATCTTGGAAAGATTCTCTTAATGCTTTTCGAGCACAGAAACAAAATTCTAAAGAATCACAAGTAATCACTTACCATATTAAAGTTTAATAGACCAATTAGATCTTAGTGGATTCTAATCATCATCATCATCATCATTAAAATTATTTATTCAAAAATTTAAAATACTTAACTAAAATTAAAACTCTTCAAATTTTTTTGATTTTATGAAATTATCTGTAGCAATTATAATTATATTTATGTTTCTGATATTAATACATTTCATAAAACATACATTATATAATTAATTTGTATATTTTTGAGAATCATTGCTTACAATTAATTACAGTTAATAGTTTCACCACTTTGAAAAATTAATTGCATTTAATAGTTTCACCACTTTGGGAAAAAAGAATAAATGGATGGTATCCATAAACATCTATGTTAAAATATGATCCTTTCTTAAAAAACATATAACATTTCTATCTCAAATAATAATATTGATCAAAATAATATTGTTTTTGCACTCTAAGGTTGTAAAGATGTAAAATTTTAATTTGAAGAAGAAAATAGTGCCATCTTCAATAGCATTGTTAAAATATTTTGTGTTGAGATTTTAGGGAAATATGAAAAAAATCGAAGTAATTTATACTAAATAACATCACAATTAAATTAATTGTAATATACTTTATTTTATTTTTTTATAATAGTTAGGCTTTCACCCACTAAAAGTTAGGATATAATCAAGTACTTAATATATTAGAACAAACTAATTAGTAGGAATAATATCTAAGTTTAAAAATAGAATATGAAATAATAGAAAAATTAAGAATAACATAATATTGATCTACTACAAAGAAATAATTAATTCTAAGTTAAAATATAAAAAATTATACATTATTGTCATATTAAGAAAAACATTAATAATACAAAGATAATAATAAATTGCAATGAGTTTTAGAATGAAAGTAGGTGTTGATCAATGCCTAGAGAAGATTGCAAAGATAAGAACAAATTTCAATGAGATTTACAATGAAATGGGGTGATGGTAAAGATCTAGAAAATACACTGTGATGAAATAATTTGTAAAATCAATGACACAAATAGTGTAAATCATTTCTTAAGGTGTAAACAATTTTATCACGTAATTCCATGTCATGTATTAATTCCTTTATATTAAATGAATAAAAAAAGTACACAAAAAAATTTGATCCATCTCACTGTTTGATAGGTACACGTTTAAGATAGATAAATGTTGGTTTAGTTTCTTAGATGTTATCACCTACATGTATATTTTGGTTGGATAATTGATATTCTTTGAAATATGTGTATGAGTAATGAAGCGGACTTACATATAATATTTCAAATTGTAATTGAGTCAACTTGTATTTTTTTTTATTTTTTAATGTAACATTATGTTATATAACATAATGTGACAGCATATCCCCCACACTGAGGTGTAGATAACACATAAAATAACAACATATCTCCATAGTGGGTTGTAGAGAAACTCACCACTCTCACTGCAATAAAGACATTAGATCTAATTTTCAAAACATTTGTGATAAAATAAAATTTCATAACTTGTTAACTCCTAAAAATTAAAAAGACCTAAAAAATTCCATTTCCAAGTTATCTCATCATAAAAACAATTTGATAAATAAAATTAAATAATTTAAATTTAAAATCCCGTATATGGTTAATATCAATAAAATAAAGGGTAATCATCATCCTCATCATCATAAATACAATATCTTCAACACACTCTTTATATATATTTTTATTTCACTTAACCCTTTAATACAAATAAAAATTTTAAAATTAATAGTTAACATATTATATTTATGTTTATTAACTAATTAAATTCATAACTTTGTTATGAATACTTATATATATATTTATGTAAGATCTTATTTAAAATCTTGGAAAACTATTTGGGAATAAACCTTTTTTAATGTTAAAAAAGGTTTCTCAAATATATTATCAACGCATGCATTATGATAGCAAGTTCTAAATCATGAGTTAGATAATTATCTTCGTGTGGTTAAAGCTTTCTTGAAGCATAGAAAATCATTGTACTAAGACTCCACCGAAACATTATTTTAAAGTGTCCATACATACTAGAAAATATTGATCCATATCTAATACTTTTAATATAAGAGTTTGTAACTTCCAGTTTTATTGAGCAAATTTTATATTGACTTGTTTTTTGAGGATACTTGCGAGTAAGTGATCTGGTTATGATAAGTTATGATTATATTTTGATTACGGGTTATATTGTGATGTCATTATGATTTCTATGTTAATTTCTAGATGTACATCTATTGACAGGTATTGTTGATGAGTTCCCTTGAGTGTGCAGGATACATGACAGGTTGAGGATGGCGATGACATCAACGGACTTCCTTGGACTACGAATTGAGTCAAGGAGTGGGATTATATTTGGTTTGAGTTTTGAGTATTGATATACATGTATATATGATGATGATTTTAGTATGGATGTTATGTATATGGATTATTGGAATTTTTTTTGTCAGTGGATGTAGGCTCGACGACGCTTGTTAATCCGACTCACATAAGGAGTAAAGGGTTTATGAAAACAAACCATAGAGATGAGGGAGAGGTGTGGTAGCATCCATGTCAGAGCCTACTAGCACTCTCATCGTGACCTGAACGCATGGTTAACGATTACCTCATTTTGAGAGGTCCACGATGTCGTGAGGACAGATTGAGACAGCCACTCACGAAGAAATCTAAGGGGTGTGCAATAAGGCAGAATCCTTATTCCTTAAAAACCCATTATTCTCTCACAAGGTTGACCAAGTGGAGTGTTGACTCCAAGTGTCAGATAAACTTCCAAACTAGTTAAAAGAAATTGGCAACCTTGGACCATGAAGGTGCGTCTTGAAGGGCACATCGCGTAATTAAATTGTGAATCAATAAAATTCTAGATTGCCTAGAAAACATATTAAAAAAATTTAGACCTTGTTAGAACAGAGTATGAAATTACAAAGTAATAAATATAACAAGACTCTAAGTCTAAGATGCTTAATTAAATTAAAACATAAAAATAAAATAAGGGAATTAGACAAGTAAGTTAAGTGAATGAAGAAATAAGAATAAAATGGGTAGATGCACATGTGTGCATAAAAATAATAAATATAATTTTTAAATAGAATAACATAAAAACATAAGAGAATAGGTGGTTCACGTATAGTATCATCTTGAGTCAATCTACCACCAATCCCAACTAAAAGAAGACTCCCAATCCAACTCAAACTAAAATCTAGTTAGGGGACATAAATTAAATGAGGGATTGGGGAACTAAGGGACATGTAACACTCCGAGTTTTGAGCCCCATATTAAATAATGTATTGTTAATTGTTGAGAGGTCAGAGTGCCCAAACTATTAAAAGAGGCTAGTGTGCCTACGAAATGTAATGTTTTGATTATTATTAATAATAAATACATTGATGGTTGCTAGACGGACAAGGACTAGAGTTATAGGGGGCTATGATTCCACAAGAGAGGGGGCTTGAAGGGTTAAGTGTTTATTTAATTTTTAAATTACCCATTTTGTTTAAAATGGGGGGAGAATCAGTTATGTAAGATTCTTTGGGGAAGGCCAAGAGGTTATTGATCCTCACGAATTACAAAAACTTGTCCCTGGTATGTGGAAGGTGCTCTCTAGTTGGCTAATTCTCTCATTTGTTTTGGTAATTTGCTCACTCACATGATCATTCCCATTATGGTTTTGTTGTTGTTTGCCTCATGTGTTCATTCACCCTATTTTGTTCATTTTTCCTGTTATCTCATGGAGTCTACACTCCATTCATTCCTTCACTCACTCATTGTTCCTCATTCGTGTTTGGCTTGGGAAAGGAAATTGGACCATTGAAGAACATCCACAATTTTTTTGGATGTAGAAATTGTTGGTGTAATCCAGCCATGATTTGAGGCCTGCATGTCTGAGATGTTTATCCTGTGTTCATCTTTTCTCATGGATCTGAGTCCTGAGAGTCCCAGCATGGAGATTCTGGACCAGCTGAACTGGATCCCTGGAAGGAGAAGGACTTCTTGAGGGACTCCATGGAAGAGAAGGGTGAAGGTCCATTCTCTTGGGTGGTGTAGGCTGGGTAGAAGAGAGCTGGATACTTGGATTGTTATGAGTAATGGAGAAGCCTATGCAAGATTGAGTGCTAACTGGTTTGGGAAGCCGAGTAACACTCTAGAACCATCCTTGTGGATTCATAGCCCTTTATTAGGGGTGACATTGTTTCTTAGACTTGAAACAACAGTGTCTATGGTTGGGTGGAACATCCTTGGTTTGCAGTCAGTCAGTGGTTCTCTTCTATAAAATATAAGCGCTCTCTGTTATGGTTTCCTTTGCTTGTGTATTTATTTCCGCTGTGTATTAAATTATTATATCTGAGATTTGTACTTATAATATGCATGCTTGCTAGTTAATGTTGTGGATGGTATATTGTGCATGTCTTTTATGTTGTATTATGAATATTGATCATTGCATGTATGTATTTCATGCTTCTTTATTATTTAATTGTTATCATAAATTTGAAATCAACCAAGAAGTGTGTTCTTGGTATCATGAAAGAAGAAATAAACACATGAAGGTTTGTTATTCAAGAAGTGATAGTAGAACTCATAGAAACCACTCACCTCCTTATTCAGCAAGAAGGTCTTATGCATCTGAAGATGCCATAAGTAGTCCAAAGATGTCTCTCATTAGGCACCAAAGAAGAAGGCATGGATTGGACAGTTTGCAAGGAGAGATGAGGAAGATTAGGCCGCCATCCTTTGATGGTGAAAGAAAAATGAAATATGATGTTGAAGCATGGTTGCCTCGACTCAGGAGATATTTCCAATTGCATAACTATTCATCAAACCTAGAAGATAGAATTGCCACCTACCATTTACATGGGAAAGTTGAAATGTGGTGGGATCAATTGAAGAAAGTTGAACATATTAATGAGAATATGATCACTTGGAAGCAGTTCAAGAATTATTTCTAGAAGGAGTACCTCTCAGAGAATTTATATGACAAGAAAATTCAAGAGTTCTTTGAACTTAGGCTAGGAAGCATGACTATGGTAGAGTATGAGAAGAAGTTACTGGGGTTGTTAAAGTATGTAGGTTTTATAAATGATGAGAAGGTGAAAGTACAGAGGTTCTTGAGTGGAATGTCATCCTTTTATAAAGAAAAGATTTGATATGATGAGACCAAGACCTTAACTAAGACCATCGGGAAGGATAAATACCTGTATGAGCAAGGCCAAGGTAGAGAGTCCATGCAAAAATATTGCAAGGATAAGAAGAAGGAGAATTATGATTAAAGGAAGAAGGGATTGAAACCTCCTTTCAATAGAAATGAGCCTAATAAAAATCAGCAAGTCCGGTATGCTAAGGATGAATCCAAGAAAAAAGACTTCTTGGGAAAAAGGGGAAGACCACTAATCCAATGTTGGGGATGCAAAGAAGATCACTTGTAAAAGGATTTACCACATAGAAAGGATAGCGTGAAGAATATGCACAACATCCAAGAGGCTACAATAGTCGAGGACATGGGAATAATGTATGCATCCTTAGATGATCGACAAGAAGAATACCAATCCAATATGATCGAGGTAGAAGGTAAGATCATAAATCATCCTGTTGTTATTCTAATTGATTCAGGTGAAACTCATTGTTACATCGATCCTAAAATAATGGATAGTTTACATTTGGAGAAAAGTCAGCTTGGAAAATCAAGTTTGGTTCAACTAGCCATTGGAACCAAAAGGAGAATCCATGAGGTGGTCAGAAGTTGTTCCATAAGTCTTAATGGTATGAATAATAGTGTTGATCTAAATATCATACCATTGGGGTCTTATCATATTCTAATTGGAATGGATTGGTTGGACAAGCATCATTTTGTCCTATATTTTCATAGAAATACATTTACATGTCTTGATGGAGATTGAAAACAGAGAATTGTGAAAGGAGTTCCAAGACCCATCTCTATAAGGGAGATTTCAGCCTTACATTTGAAGAGATGTTTCAGAAAATGATGTCAATTGTATGCAACCCATGTGGAGGAGCCAAAATATACAAAGGAGCCAATCCTTTAATATTTCTCGATACTACAAGAATTTGAGGATGTATTCCAAGAAATATCAGGGTTTCCACCAAAAAGGGAAATAGATTTCTATGTTGATTTAGTGCTAGGAGTTGCCTCGATGTCAAAAACACCTTACAGAATGAGCACACCAGAGTTAAAATAATTACAAATGCATTTGGAGGAATTGTTGAATAAAGGGTACATACGTCCAAGTGTTTTGTTGTGGGGAGCACCAGTACTCTTTGTCAAAAAGAAAGATGGAATCTTGAGGTTGTGTATTGACTTTCGACAGCTAAAAAAGTCTACTATAAAGAACAAGTATCCCTTACCTAGAATTGATGACCTCTTTCATTAGATAAGAGGGGAAAAGATATTCTCCAAGATAGACTTGAGATCAGGATACCATCATGTAATAATCAAAGAAGAATATATCCATAAGACAACTTTTAGAACCAGGTATGGGCATTATGAATTTGTAGTGGTGCCTTTTGGATTGTCCAATGAACCAACTGTATTTATGTGCTTAATAAATGGCATATTCAGAAATTACTTGGATAAGTTTTTCATAGTATCATTGGATGACATCCTTATCTATTCTAAGTCTAAAGAGGAGCATGAACATCACCTAAGATTGGTATTGCAAGTGTTGAGGGAACATCAGTTGTATGCCAAGTTCAGTAAGTGTTCCTTTTATCAAGAACATATCCATTACTTGGGGCACATTATTTCAAGGCAGGGTATAGCAGTGGATACTGAGAAGATTGAAGCCATTAGAGGATGTCCAGTGACCAAGAATGTTTTAGAAGACATATATTTTATGTGGTTAGTCGGTTACTACAAAAGGTTTATAACAGGGTTCTCTAAAATCTCCCATCCCATAACTTCTTTGCAAATGAAGGGAATTAAATTTGAATGGATAGTTGAATGTGAAGAGAACTTTAATTTGTTGAAGGAGTTACTCACTAATGCGCCTGTTGTAAAAATTGTTGACCCAAATGAAATTTTTATGGTATGTACAAATGCGGGAAAGGAAGGACTTGGTGGAGTCCTCACTCAAAATGGACATGTCATTTGTTATGAGTCCAAAAATATTAAAGAGCATGAGAGGAACTATGTCACGCATGACTGGAGGTTGTTTCCATTGTTTAGGCATTGAAGATGTGGAGACATTATCTCATGGGAAAAAGATTCAAATTAAAGAACAGACCACAGTGGTCTGAAGTATCTTTTTAAACATCCAACTTTGAATGCCAGGAAAACAAGATGGCTGGAATTTTTAAGTAAATATGACTTTGACATAAGCATATCAAAGGAAAATAAAATAAAGTTGTCGATGCACTTAGTAGAAGAGTGCATATCATGCATGCTACAGTTGTCAGTATGCATCAGTCGGACTTGAAGAGAAGAATTTTAGATGTTCTTGTTATAGATCATCATTACTTATAGGTAAAGGAAAGCTTACAGCAAGGTGATGTACAACATAAAATGAAAGAGTATGATATAAAGGAAGATGTATTACTTATGCATAAAAATAGAATTTATGTTCCTAGCTCTGGAGAACTTAGGAATTTGGTATTAAAGGAAATGCATAATGTTCCATACGATGGACATCCCAGTTAACAGAAAACAATTAATTCTTGAAAACATCCTTTTTGGACCTCACCATGGAGAATTTAATTCTTGATCTCAATGTCCTTCAGTCTTTCTAGAACACTGGTTTTCTTTGAAGGCTTCATATAGCTCTGAACATTATAGTATATCATAGTTGGATTCAGCTCTTTTGTTTCCTACTAACTTATAACATTGTGGAAGGCTCAAACTAGAACATATCCAAGTGGCACTTATTCTATCATCATGAGAGTTTGTCATGGATTAGCAATCCATCATCTTGGAATTTTGTGTAACCATTCTGATACAATATCTCTGTTATGGAAAGTTTTCACCACGCTTTTGTTGTGCATTGGAGGCTCTCCAACAAGTTATTTGAATCCATACAATAACTTCTTACATCTGCATACAAAAGTCTCTTTCTGGTATACCTAAAAAACTTGAAGTTTCTCTACATATGCTTCTTGTTTAAATATTTTCTTGCGGAGAGAAGTCCTTACATTCATTTGATGTAAACTCCAACCCATGGATATTGTAGGAGATATAATGGCTCAGCTAGAGGTATGTCTGGTTACTAGAATAAGCTATCATCATAGTTCTCTCCCTCCATCTGGGAGAACCTTTATTTCTGAGTTTCGCAATGCTTCCATTCATAAGTCTTCCATACATTGCTCTTCATCACAACTTCCATTTCCTTTACTTGATTGATTCTAGTGGGTTCAGATCTTGTGATTCTTTATATAATGACTGAGCAAATCCTCCCAATCTATCTTCCAGTGGTTAGACTATCCAAAGATAGTAGATAGTGTGGGCCCATAACCTATTAGAAAGTAATAGATGTGCTCGTTTAACCATAGACAATATAAAAATATTGTCACCCAACCATAGGCCGAAGCCACCCCCGAGCACCTTAACCTTGACAGAGAATGATTATGGAAGAAAACCAATAGCCAACCAAGGCTAATGCATCAAGCAAAGATAACCAAGACTGATAATAAATTCCAACCATAACCAATAGAAAGTCTGAGCCTAAACCAGGAATACATATTGCAGCAACTATTGGTTGCATCTACTCCCCAGACTTGCGTACTTTCCCAGTTTCTGTAGTGTGCACTTCTTCTCAGCTGAAATTTCAAGTTGTGTACAAAATCAGGTCTGGCTA
>JASDQU010103796.1:102531-112973 GCA_032191745.1 Picea mariana | reverse complement strand
TTTAGTCAATGGTTAATTATGTCGAGTTAGAATTTCTTAAGGATCCAGTCACTCGCAGACCCATTACAACCCTAGATGTTGGTTTAATTGTACACTTTTAGCGGGGTGATCTAAGTAAGTGCATTGTCATTCAATGTTGAGATTGGAAGTCACAATTGTTCTAGAACTACTCAACAAGTCTTCTTTACGATCAGGAGATCAGTAATTAAAGACAAGGATATTTAGTTAGTCATTCTCTTATTTTACAAGACATAACGATTATGTCATTCTTCCTAGTATATTCTAAATTTAGTCTTGCGCTAGTAAGTAAAAGTTTCTTAGATTTATTGAATTCTAGAATGTAAAACCCCTTTCCCAAGCTGGACTGATCCGAGAACCTTAGTGGTAGTAGATCCGGTGGAGGTAGAACTTACGTATTTTCTTTTTTGTCTTAGCTAAGCCTTACTTTACCACTATACTTGTTGTGTTGGGTGTCAACGTTGGATTTACAGTAGGATAAAAATTGTAAACTATTAGTTGACGCAGACCCCCTACCTCTGCTTCGGCAGGGTCCACTGACCTCTCGATCAAGGATCGTTCTTCAATCTATCAAGCTGAAGAAGCTCTCTGATTCCCTGTTAGAATCCGATGAACAAATCCACAAGTCCTTTATGAAACTCTGCTTGTGCGACTAAGCATCAAACGCAAGCCTCACTTTCACATGACCACGGGTTGTGACCGCATGCCTACGCAAAAGGTGCATCACGATTTCACGTGTCGGGACGTTGCAAATGAGCCAACCCTGACTCCCTGACTCCCGAAATGTCGATATTTCATAGCTCCTGATCCGACGGTCCTGATTCTCCCCACGATCTAACAGCTCAGATCTCATCCAGATTTTGCGTATCGCGAGGTCGAAAGACTTTCTACCTCCATTCTTCTGATCCTCGAAATGTCAAAATTCTTCCTGGACAATCGATGGTCAGGATCTCTCCTTTATCAATGGTTATAATCTAATCATGAATTCACGTTTCATGAATTCTCATGATTTCCTCCTTTGACTTTTCCCTCTTGCGAGTCAACGAAATGTTGATCTCTCGCCACGTGTCCCTTTCAATGGACAGTTCTGATAATGTTGTGGTTTCACGACTTACGACCTCCCAGTCATGACTTCCTTAAAATTCTCAACTATCGAAATGACGATATTTCAGAGCGCCCCCAAATCCGATGGTTCACGCTCCTCTGGATCTAACATCTCAGATCAAATCGTGATTTCACGTTTCACGAGTTCTCATGACTCGACCTTTTACTCCTTCAAGTCACAAGTCAGCAAAACGTTGATCTGTTTCCACCTATCCTCTGACGATGGACGGTCCTGGTGATTTCGAGACGATGGACGATTATAACGATTTTGGGACTTAGTGTTTTGCGATGTCCACCATCCTGTGAAACCTCAAAGGGTTAAACCTCATGCACGTTCCTATGGATCCAACGGTTATTGGTCCACGCACTCATATCCTACAGTCTAGATCTGATATTCTCTTGTGTGCTCTTCTGAGTGTCTGGATGTGAGATTGAATGGTTTAGATCCCTTCCTCTATAGTTAATATGGTGGTTGTTATGCTCCTCCTCCCAAGCTTGTGATTTCTTTCTGACTTGGAAGACTTTCAAAGTCTCAAAGGCTTCAACCTTTGATTCCTCTGTGAGCCCTGTGACTTTGGGTCTCGTCTACGTCTTGAAAACGTTATCCCTCCTGATCTTTCATCAATAAAACTTGACCTTGGCCCTAGCACATTCCTTTTGCTCTGCGTGCATCTTCGTTCTACCTCTCCTGAGCTTTCGTACTAACTCATATCTCCAAAGGGGCTCAACCCTTATTCTTCCTTAGAATACTTCTGCGGCTCCTTTGACACACTTCTGCGCTCAACCTCCTGAGCTTTGGAGCTTGAAAAAATTTCACTCTGCATGCTTTGACTGGTCTTCAGTTGGTTGTCTTTTCAACACTTCGTCTGAGTGTTGGCCTAGTGCACCCCTTGCATAGGTCTTAATCAAGATTTTTTGACAACTTTGCTTTCCTCCTTGAACTTCAACTACTTGGACCTCAAAGGTCTCTGTCCCTTTCACTCCTCGAAGGGATATAAGTTCCCTCTTGGCAACTTACACTCAAGCACTCCTTGTTGAGCTGATAGAGTATTCAACAACTATGTGATCGTCTTCTCCTGGACACTTCTCTCCTCTTTGAAATTGAACCAGAGTTCCTTGGTTCACTCCTTGCACTCGCTCAATGCCCACCTGGCAAAGATTACATAACCTTCAGTAGTCCTGTCTCTCTGTGCCTTCCTCTGCACATTCTTCCCTCAAGAGTATTCAGTAACTCTGAGGCTCCTCTTGAGTCTACAAATTCTTCTAGAGTGCCCTCCTAGCACATTCTTCTCTGACTCGTAAGATTTCAGTTACGCACTACTTGTGTTGGCTCACAGAGTGTTCAACACTCTGTTGTGCATTCCTTTCACTGCCTAAAGAACCCAGAACTATACAACAAACTCAAACAAAGATAGAGAAATCTATCTTCCTACTGTAAATGAAACTTATCATACATATACAACATTCATTCATGAAATACATAGACTTATTATCTCTGTGTGTCTATATAGATGTTTACATAAAAACTTGACTGTAACAAAGTCCCAATTCCCTCAAGCTCTCTTTCTCAGAACTTCTAATACCTCCTAAGGCCTCTCTCTCCTATCTCCTATTTCCTATCTCCTAATTACAAAACAAGGGCTCTACAAGCTTATCCTCTTCACCGCCTTAGTGCCATCACTGTCTCAGTTACGCCACCCTACCTCTACGACTACATTCCATAAATGAATGTCCAGACCTGACTACTCTCTGTACCTGCTAAAGGAAACCATTTAAGGCAACCCTAGCCACTACATGTATGAAGGCATGCCCCGACATTTATCATCCTTACAACACAAAAATCCATATAGGATCATATTTCAAATTTTAAAAATGGGAGGGTCGGCGCCTCTCCCTTTCTCCCTTGCACGTCTATGTGTTGGAATCTTAGCGCAATTGTTGAGGTGGAGCGATGCTCCTGCATCATTAGTGGATAGCTCAGGTGAAGTCCATTTAAGCTTCGAAGGGTAAAAGATAACATTTAAATGGGATCTATCCTTATGTGAGATCGATCTAAATTCTTAAAATTAAAAAAAAAAAAACTTTTAGAAACTACATTAGTATCATCAAGTAAAGTATTTTTCAAGCTTATTTCAAGTTCAAAACAAAATGATGAGGAACTTCTTAATTTCCCTTCAACTTTAGCATAAGAAAATTTAGTAGTGATTACATGGATTGGAAATCTCCAATATTTGGGCACTAGATTCTTTAACTTAGGGAGGGGGTTGATTCAAGATCCATTTGTAGTCTTATTGGAGGAAGTAAGCAGTGCAAGTGTCCTTGATTTCTTGAGACTTGAATTTATGAATGGAATTTTGAATGAATTATCAAAAAAACTTCAGTACAAGCAAGTGCAAAGAGAGAAAATAGTGGATAAAATGATGTCATGGTTGCATTGGAATTATGATTTCACTTGATTTCGCAGTTCGCTTCAGCAGTTAGGGCAGGTAGGAGTGTGTGAATAAGCTTGTTGGTCAAGAAATCATTTTTTTAATTTATAGTAGTATGCGGTATTTTTGTTCAACATCCAGTTGAAAGTAGTGTGCAAAGTTCGGTTTTAAAATTAATGCTTAGTCTCCAAGACATAACAGAGTACACACACATGTTTTGAAAGAATCTCAATGAAGAAAGAACCTGGTCTATAGTTCTTTGCTACCTCATAGGGAGGATAGCATCCCCAATACGAGCCTATGTTATCACCATAACAATTATACATGAAACATGAGTTTTGGATTTAGCAGAGGACTAAACCAGTGTAGAGACGAAGCATGAAAGGAAAGACCAGGAAGACCGTAGATTTTGAGGCAGCCTAGATCAATTGTCGAGACCCATATCAGGCAGTGAAATAGTACGAAGTTTAATTATGTGAAGGCAAGACGGGGAAAACTATTGTGGTTCCATTCGTGGACGCGTGGCACCGATAGAAGCACATCGGGGCGAAAAGCGGTCTACCTAAAACCGCTTTCTCCAACCCCCGATGTCACGTGTCAAAAAATCATTTGATATGTGTCATTCCCATAGATTACATATGAAAGGGGAGAGTTAACGACTTATTCGGTCACATCAGTAACGTTTCTCAAGTAGTTCACGTCGTGCAACATCGGGTAAGCACCGCCAGAAGGAAAATCCAGACTCTAATCATTTTGAAGCTAACAATCGAGTGTGATAGGATGGAATTCAGATAAGTACTGTCATCGCAGTCTGTTATTAAACACTCAATGACAACCATCCTCAAAATTATAGATAAATTTGTCTCATTTGAGCAATCGACATTTCATTCGGAATGAAGTAATTAATAATACCAAGAAGACGAAAATCGTATTTTTTGCAAAACTGGGAGACATGGACCAGGCCGATCAAACAACATCCAGTGAAACATGATTTTTGACTAACATGACAAATCCATCAATGAGTAAGAAAGAGAAGTCGATCACTCAGATACTAGCAACCAAATTCCATACTGACCCTGTGACAGATTCAGAATCAAAGGTCAAACTAAATCCTATCATGAGGAATTTAATCATCAATGGACACGTGGAGAAGCACTACAAACAAGTAGAAAGGGGGAAGTAGAGCAAGCGACAAAAGATAGGAGTCAGAACTGAGGTGGTCGAAAGCATTGGGGAAAATAAACATGTCTAGTTGAACACCCTGAAAGAAGAAATATCCAGGCTAGAATAAGTTCTCAGGTTGAAATGAGTACGTTTCAGAAAATTTTGTACATATGGCGTTCAATAAAAAAGCCTCATATATGTCAGACCTATTTATACTGCTCCCTAAAAAGTAGGAGAATAACAGTGATACGTGACTCTTTTGTGTAACCGATCTCTATCTTTAGGTTGAGGGGAAGTTGAGTCGTTTTGAATCTTGCATGTAAATTTTATATATATATTATCCCTAGGATAAAAAGAAAAGGAGGAGGGGGCCTGCCCTCGTTGCAGGTAGACTTTGTAAGATCATGGAACTAAACTGAATATATGATGAAAAATCAATATTTGAACTATTTATGAAAAGATTCTAATAGGTTGTGATATGAGTTCTGTCTTTTTTCATAGTGTGTGTTTCCTGTGTCTTTAAAATTCCATTTGCAAGTTCCTCTTTTAAATTGGAGAGTTAAAAGTCTAGAATTCATCTGATGATGCTCTAGACTTAGCAACTTAAATTCATGTGATTCTCTTCTCAACTATTTAAGAATTCATTTTAATATGCTCTGGAGCAGTTATGTGTTTTCCTTTTTCTTCTTTTGCCATGCAAATTTCAATTTGAAAACTCAGACTCATTACCTCACTTAGCCTTTCTCCTATAGATAAGTTCCAATGACCTACGACTTCATTATTTATTTCTGACTCCATAGCCCAAATGTTACCCCCCACTTCTTCAGCAACTTCATCATACCCCCCAAAACAAACCAAATCTAGCCAATGATTTCCAAAGAAATATCAAGTGAAATAAGAGAGCCCTCTCTGATTTGAGCAGGCTAGTGCCCAGCTCTAAAGCTAGTTGAAACAGTTACCTCTGTCATTTTTCTATCATTCGGAAAAAAATTACAGAGTTCTAACATTCTGGCATCATTGTCAGGGATAAAATTAAAAACTTTCCCCTAGGAAAGAATGACATGGTTGAGTTCTAAGGTTTGAGAGCAGCAGACACTAGGGCGCATATTGGTTGTATTCCTACTATGGCAACTCCACACATCAGAAAATCATTTTGAAGGTGATTCCACTGGCAGAAAAATATAGAAATTTAAATTTTCAATGGCGACTCCACTCTCAATACAGAATCCAACTTCCAAAACATTATTGGCGACTCCACTCAAGGTTCAAATGTAATTTAGAGACTCCACTGGAAAATGAGATCCCTTGACAGAGGTATGAAAAGCCATTATGGAAGAAAACAAGTACTTAAAATTGGATTTTTTCCAAGGCATTTTATTGTTTGTTATAAGTTGTCTCTGCTGCTTCCTTGAACATGCCAAACAAATTTTTCTTTACCTGCTGCATTCTAATGATGATCATGAGAATCTTGAAATTGTATATCCTCATCTTAAAGTTGTACATGCATATCCTCATTGTATCACTAATTTTGATAAAAAAATTCCATCTGGGCCATGTGATGACCATAACCAAGTTGATGAGCCTCATGAAACCAAGGTTGATATTTCATCTCTTGTACTTGATCCAACACCCTCCGAGACTCATCATAGATACATACCCTTAAAGTTACCCCACATCCTTCATGATTTTCCTCCAAATCATTATGAATACCTACCTATGTTGGGGAACATGATACCATCTCAACTGAAAAACAAATCCAAGGGTTTGAGCATTTTATAGATTTGTTTGAGATCGACCATGATGATGTTTGTATGAGGGACTTCTCTCAATCCTTGAAAGGAGACACCAAAGACTGGTTTAAACATTTGCAGCCAGAGACAATTAGCTCATGGGAGGATTTGAAGGATGTCTTTTTAAAGTTTTGGGGAAGAAAGAAATCTTTGGATATACAACTTATAGAGTTCTATACCTTAAAAAAGTAGAACAATGAAACTATATTTACATTCAACAGGAGATTTTCCAATATTTAGTACAATTTGTCCAAAGAAATTCAACCCACTGAAGTTGCTACCATGCTCCATTATGCAACTACTCTTCATCTAGATTTGTCTTTCCTCCTGATGGAAAGAAAACCTAAGTACTTACAACAAATGTTTAATAATGCTCAGGACATTCAACACAACATCCAAGCATGTAAACAGATCCAAAATGAGGAGTTAAATGCTCAAAAACATGAAAGTGAATATGAAAAGAAAATAGTTGATTGGGATCTTGAGCATAGAATTGACAATATCATAGGTCCTCTTGAAGTTTCCAATGCTCATGATTTTGCAAAAAATTGTATTCCACTTGTTTAAAGAAGAGGTGTTGATTTAGATTTTGATTCATCCCATGATAAGCATGAAGCTGATTATTTTATGTATTCATTTGTAGACAATCAAGAAGATGAGTTTGCAAATCAGTTTGTTGAAGAACAGGTTGATGTTCCAAGTTTGTTCTTGTTAGATGACATTGCATATGTTGTTGATTTGCCTATATATGATGAATATTATGGTGATTATGATGTTGACTCCCTAGAGCAACCAACTACATGTTATCTATCAGAAAATATTCAATTTCAGCAGTATAATGAGAGCAATCAGCCTACATATCACAATTACAAAGAAGAAAGTATTGAATCATCCGAAGGGAATTCTTTACCTTTATGTTTTTCTTCATTCAAATTGTTGAAATAAAATACTAAGATCATCATCGAAGAAAAGGAATGTGTGTTAATGCCAAATCACTTTGATTCACTGGAACAAGTTGACAAGATATTGCAACAATCTCCTCATATGTCTGATGACCCAGTTACTTGTTATGTAGAAGATCTTGTCAGTTCAAAATTGCAGCCATTGGTCAAAGATAAATATGAAAATAATGAGTGTATTCGGCAATCCAAAGGAATTGACAGCAGGGAAGAAAATGAAGGAGGTTTTGAATCAGGTGAAAGAACCTTGTTGTTATGTTTTTCTTCTTTAAATTTGTTGAAGCAAAATGTTTATAATGTTTCAAACCAGAAAGCCTCCAGCCATAATTTTGAATATGAAGAAAGAAGTGGAATTATAGATGAGAACTATCTTCCTTTATGTTTTTCTTCCTTTGAATGGTTGAAAGAAAATCATGAGAGAACAGAAGAAACAGGGAAATCTGATTGCATTCACAGTGGAACTGTTTTACATAAGGAAATTGTTATCATTAAGGAAGACCAACAACATTCACATGCATTGGATGATCATGTAGTTGATTACTTGGAAGGATATTCCAACAGGAAGTTGCAATCTATGCTTAACCACCGAATCAAAAAATAAGAAGAAGATGATCAAGAAATTGTTGTTAAAGGTTATTTTCCTTCTCCTGAAACTAACATAGATATTCAACAATATTTCCAGCAAGATAAAGTGTTTCAAAGTTGTCTTTCTTCCCCTCAAAATGACGTGGTGGTCCAATTTCTAAGTGACCTAGACATGGATGAGGATTCTGAAACTACGTCTATGGAGACTCCAAGCATCGAAAAAACAAATGATACAGAGTTTCAGGAAAGCAACATAATGACTCCTACCATTTCTCAATCAGAAATACAGAAAGATGATGAAAAGGATGATGCACATGATGTAGTTGTCATATTTGAAAATGTTTGAGACTGTATGAATGTTTTTGTTAATATGTATGGAAGAGTAGACACACCTATTGTTGTCATTCCATCCAAAAACATTCCCAAGATTGTAAAAATGAAGCAAGAGCAAAAAACCATTGTGAAGGAAGCATGTTTTTCTATCTTAGCACCTAGAAGGGAAACATTCTTTCATGTGTTTCATGATTCCATGGCACGTTATATGGAAAAAACTTTATAATCAAGATCTACAGAGGATAGTGGGTTGCAAGCTTAAGGATGAAGGGAGTGAAGAATCGGTGTCTTTATTAAATATGGGTCACTTTACACCAGACAATGTTCTTCATCCATGGTTGTCTTGTGTTTCAAGAAAATATTATTTACATACTTCTCAGCTAGCCCTTCAGCTTCTCTATGACAATCGATAGGTTAAATTGCATGAAAACAAGAGTGTGGTGGGAGGGGTGAAACGAGATAGTTGTTTTGTGCATCTTTTAGAAGATCCATTTGCAGTCTTATTGGAGAAAGTAAGCAGTCCAAGTGTCCTTGATTTTTCGAGACTTGAATTTATGAATGGAATTTTGAATGAATTATCATAAAAACTTCGGTACAAGCAAGTGAAAAGAAAGAAAACAGTGGATAAAATGTTGTCATGGTTGCATCGGCATTATGATTTCACTTGATTTTGTAGTTCGCTTCAGCAGTTAGGGTAGGTAGGAGTGTGTGAATAAGCTTGTTGGTCAAGCATTACTTTTTTAATTTCCAATAGTATGCGGTATTTTTGTTCAACATCAAGTTGAGAGTAGTGTACAAAGTTCAGTTTTAAAATTAGCGCTTAGTCTCCAAGACATAACAGAGTACACACACATGTTTTGAAAGAAGCCCGATGAAGAAGGCATTGGGTCTACAGTTATTTGCTACCTCACAGAGAGGATAGCATCCCCAATAGGATCCTATGTTATCACCATAACAATTATACATGAAACACGTGTTTCAGATTTAGCAGAGGACTAAAGCAGTGTAGAGACGAGGCACGCAAGGAAAGACCAAGCAGACCGTAGATTCTGAGGCAGCCCAGATCAATGGTCGAGACCCATATCAGGTGACGAAATAGCACGAAGTTTAATTATGTGAAGGCGGGCCAAAGAAAACTACTATGGTTCCATTCGTGGATGCATGGCGCCCTTAGAAGCACATCGGGGCAAAAAGCGGTCTACCTAAAACCACTTTCTCAAACCCTCGATGTCGCGTGTCGAAAAATCATTCGATATGTGTCATTCCCACAGATTGCATATGAAAAGGGGAGAGTTAACGTCTTATTTGGTCACATCAGTATCGTTTCTCAAGTACTTCACATCGTGCAACATCGGGTAAGTGCCGCCAGAAGGACAATCTAGAGGATAATAATTTTGAAGTTGATAGCCGAGTGTGATAGGATGGAATTCAGACAAGTATTGTCGTCACAGTCTATTAGTAAACACTCAATGACAACCGTCCTCAAAATTATAGATAAATTTATCTCGTTTGAGCAATCGACATTTCATTCGGAACGTAGTAATTAACAAGACCAGGAAGACAAAAATCGTGTTTTCTGCAAAAATGGGAGACATGGACCAGGACAATCAAACAACATCCAGTGAAACGGGATTTTTAACTAACATGACAAATCCATCAATGAGTAAGAAAAAGAAATCAACCGCATGGATAATAGCAACCAAATTCCATACTAACCCTAAGACAAAACCAGACTCAGAGTTCAAACTAAATCTTATCATGAGGGATTTAATCATCAACAGACACATGGAGAAGCGCTACAAACAAGAAGAAAGGGGGAATCTTAGAAAGCGACAAAAGATAGGAGTCAGAGTTGAGGTGGTCGAAAGCGTTGGGTAAAATCGACCAGTCTAGTTGAACACCCTAAAATAAGAAATCTCTAGGCTGGAATAAGTTCTCAGGTTGAAATGAGTATGTTTCAGAAAATTTTGGACATATGGCGTTCAATGAAAAATCCTCAGATATGTCAGACCTATTTATAATTCTCCCTGTAAAGTAGGATAATAGTTGTGATGCGTTAC